>LAPY01001699.1:22971-35753 GCA_000970635.1 Eragrostis tef
CGCGGACAGCGCTTGCTGCGGCGGTGGCTGGCTCGGCGCGGAGGCGGACTGCACGCTCAACTCCACGACCACGCTCTGCGCCAACCGCGATCGCTTCCTCTTCTGGGACCTTCCCAGAGGTCCGCCATGATCAGCGCGCAGACCTTCTACGACGGCCCAGCCCAGTTCACAACGCCCATCAACTTCAAGCAGCTGGTCTACCAAAGCTGATGACTGCGAGTGCTAGCGATCGATGCTCCTTCATTTGTTTTAGTTTTACAAAAGCAATAAAGTCGACCGGTTGCATGGGTTCAAATTCAGAATAAAAAGTAGTAATAATGTCCAAGTCCATCGGTTGGATCCAAGGCACATGATGCACCGCCAACTTCTATCCAAGTCCACTCTTCATCGCGAAAAAGAAACATTAATTATGTTCAAATCTATCTGAAGAAAGATAAATAGCAATTTGTTGCACTTGCATCAAGGTAAAACATTATTAATGGATCGGATCATGAAATTCAATTCTTGCCTCCGATAAAACTTGATAATTTTCGTCTCATGGCCGGCCTTCTCATACGGCCAGCATACCACCAATAATTCACCAATTATTGGACACTATAACCAGCTCAGATTTCACAAATCTATCAATCACTTCGCTCAGCACACAAGCAACAATATAAGACACAAAGGCAGGTACATTATGACCTCATCTCCTTTTGATCTAAAACTTTATCGTTACATATATATATATATATATATATTGACCCAGTTCATGTCTGCACAGCGTAATCAATTGTGCATACATATATACGATTTCAGTTTTTTTTTAATGGAACTATAATTTCAGTTTTATACTCATGCATCCACTTCCTTTGTTTGTATGTCATTGTCCTAGTAGTTGTTATGTTTTCTTTTTCGAAAAAAAAAGTGATTTACATATATAAAGACACCCTAGCTAGAAAGGTGGTAATAAAACACGCATCTATATATATAGTGTCAACGAGACAAAATGCACGTTAACAGATGGATGTCCACCCATGCTGACCAACCAAATTGCGATTTGCTACGTTTACTCATATTATATATCTTTAGTGTCTGAGCTCATCATGTGCCCTACTTGGCTATTTCACATGGTAAACGCATGCAAATGGCAATAGTGATTAATATGACGACTGGCTTGGTCGTCGATCGATGAGTTTCAAACCGTTAGAGAGTGCTGCTTACAAATAGCTTCCCCTCGCCGCATCAATCTTTGCAAGCTGATCTATATCGGCAGCTATAGAGATCGGCGATCATGGGGTTCGAGCTGCCCATGAAGGCTCTAGTTGTTACCCTCCTGCTTGGCGCCGTCGCCGGCGTCCAGCCAAGCAAGATCGTGCGCCAGGTCCCGGCGATTTACGTCTTTGGCGACTCGACACTGGACGTTGGCAACAACAACCGCTTGCTGGGGATAGAAGTTCCCTTGGCTAACAAGCCCTACTACGGCATTGACCTCCCGGGCTCCGGCAAGCCCACCGGAAGGTTCAGCAACGGCTACAATATCGCCGATTTCGTCGGTACGTCGTTCGTGCATCTATATATACTCTTCATCCATATCTATGTCATGCAAGACGGTTTGGTCGATTGATGCCATATGGCTTATTCAAGATTATGTATGTTCTTGCGCAACTTAAGTACTGGTGAGATATGTTATGCAGCTAAGAATCTGGGATTCGAGAAGAGTCCGCTTGCTTATCTGGTGCTCAAGGCTCGCAATTACTTGATCCCTAGCGCCATTACTAGAGGAGTAAGCTATGCATCTGCAGGAGCCGGGATTCTTGACTCCACTGTAAGTGACCAATCTCTGCTGATTTTTGAAAACTAGTACAGTTGCGCATAAGTCTGAATATGAAGCTCCAAGATTGGAGTAAAGATAGGACCAGCTAGCTCGCTACTGAGATTGCAGTTCAAGATGTGCTAGCTAGATACTTTTTCATACGACCTCATGGGTGGAGTTCAGATCGATAACTTCACTCCAAAAACGTAGCTAGCTAGAAACGATGCACATGTCATGTACTAGTGAGATACGGGATAGGCAGCCCGCCAAAATTCACGTGCACATCCACACCTGTATGTCTAGGTATGCAAAAAGAAGGTCGCAAGTTGTGTGGTCAATGCAAACGAATCTCATCGATCTCAAGCTACCTAGCTAATTGATTCAACAAAAGCTACCTAGCTACTTCCGTAGTCAGTAGAAAGTTATTTTTTGTCTGCGAGGAGCAAGTGTAGAGAGCTGGTTGGATGAAAATGGGACGGGGATTGTTGTCATGTGCATGCAGAACGCGGGAGGCAACATCCCGCTGTCGAAGCAGGTGCGCTACTTCGAGTCAACCAAGGCAGAGATGGTGGCCACGGTGGGCCCCCGAGCGGTGAGCGATCTCCTCTCCAAGTCTTTCTTCCTCGTCGGCGTCGGAAGCAACGACTTGTTCGCCTTCACCACGGCGCAGTCGCAGAAGAACGGATCGACGACGAAGAGCGACGTCGCGGCGTTCAGCAGCAGCCTCATCTCCAACTACATGGCCGCCATCACGGTACTAATTAATTCGTAAACTGTGTTATTACGTATATATAGCACCTTCCTTTGATTTTACGACGGACGTACTAGTATAGTAGCTAGCCATGTGTGAGTGTGAATGTGTGATGATGTCTTAAAAATTACGACGACGTACTTACTGGTTGCAGGAGCTGTACAAGCTGGGCGCGAGGAAATTCGGCATCATCAACATTGGTCTTGTGGGGTGCGTGCCGCGAGTTCGCGTGCTTAGCCCCACGGGCGCGTGCGCCGACGGCATGAACCAGCTCGCCGTGGGCCTCGACGCAGCCCTCAAGGACAGCCTCGCCGCGAAGAAGCTCCCGGGCCTCCGCTACTCCCTGGCCGACTCCTACGGCCTGATCAACAACACCGACCCTGCCGCCGTCGGCTTCGTGAACGCGGACAGCGCCTGCTGCGGCGCCGGCCGCCTGGGCGCGGAGGCGGACTGCATGCCCAACTCCGCGCTCTGCGCCGACCGCGATCGCTACCTCTTCTGGGACTGGGTGCACCCTTCCCAGAGGTCCGCCATGATCAGCGCACAAACCTTCTACGACGGCCCGGCCCAGTTCACCACGCCCATCAACTTCAAGCAGCTAGCTAGCAGTACATGAGAATTGATCATCGACGCTCTCCGCCATGATCAGTGCCAAAATGAGTACTTTGAAGAATAAGCTAAGCGTGCTATTTTATCACGGAGTGACGACGTCCATGCATGGAGATCAAGCAAGCGGTGCCTGATCTCTTCTTGAACGCAAGACACAGAATTGACAAGCTAATAATTCTCTCAATTCCTAGCTAGCTAATTGGCACCATATACCTTTGCAAGTGAAACGGGATCACTTGTGCCCCCAGTAATTTATTCTCTTGTCCAACGTATATCAGTCGCGACAGCTAGATCAGTTGCTGATACGTTTATAATACAACGAAACAATATCAAAACATACATCGTGTCAATAAATTAGGTGACCTGAAACGAGACCTTTAGAGGCAACATGGCTTTACGATTCTTTACATCCAAAACCACATGGCCACCTAGAGGTGAAGACAACACACGGCAGAGAAGTCAACAGGCAACTTGGATGAATATGTAGTTTAATTAATCTCCTCCCTTCTTTTTCATTCCTAAGGCTAAGGTGTCACCCTTTAGAAGTAACAAGTTTGAGTAAGGAATGTACTAGCTAGGCAAAACCAAACACTACTTTAAGGACTATAATATCATTTATCAAGCCGCCATCACGGTACTAATTAATTCGTAAACTGTGTTATTACGTATATATAGCACCTTCCTTTGATTTTACGACGGACGTACTAGTATAGTAGCTAGCCATGTGTGAGTGTGAATGTGTGATGATGTCTTAAAAATTACGACGACGTACTTACTGGTTGCAGGAGCTGTACAAGCTGGGCGCGAGGAAATTCGGCATCATCAACATTGGTCTTGTGGGGTGCGTGCCGCGAGTTCGCGTGCTTAGCCCCACGGGCGCGTGCGCCGACGGCATGAACCAGCTCGCCGTGGGCCTCGACGCAGCCCTCAAGGACAGCCTCGCCGCGAAGAAGCTCCCGGGCCTCCGCTACTCCCTGGCCGACTCCTACGGCCTGATCAACAACACCGACCCTGCCGCCGTCGGCTTCGTGAACGCGGACAGCGCCTGCTGCGGCGCCGGCCGCCTGGGCGCGGAGGCGGACTGCATGCCCAACTCCGCGCTCTGCGCCGACCGCGATCGCTACCTCTTCTGGGACTGGGTGCACCCTTCCCAGAGGTCCGCCATGATCAGCGCACAAACCTTCTACGACGGCCCGGCCCAGTTCACCACGCCCATCAACTTCAAGCAGCTAGCTAGCAGTACATGAGAATTGATCATCGACGCTCTCCGCCATGATCAGTGCCAAAATGAGTACTTTGAAGAATAAGCTAAGCGTGCTATTTTATCACGGAGTGACGACGTCCATGCATGGAGATCAAGCAAGCGGTGCCTGATCTCTTCTTGAACGCAAGACACAGAATTGACAAGCTAATAATTCTCTCAATTCCTAGCTAGCTAATTGGCACCATATACCTTTGCAAGTGAAACGGGATCACTTGTGCCCCCAGTAATTTATTCTCTTGTCCAACGTATATCAGTCGCGACAGCTAGATCAGTTGCTGATACGTTTATAATACAACGAAACAATATCAAAACATACATCGTGTCAATAAATTAGGTGACCTGAAACGAGACCTTTAGAGGCAACATGGCTTTACGATTCTTTACATCCAAAACCACATGGCCACCTAGAGGTGAAGACAACACACGGCAGAGAAGTCAACAGGCAACTTGGATGAATATGTAGTTTAATTAATCTCCTCCCTTCTTTTTCATTCCTAAGGCTAAGGTGTCACCCTTTAGAAGTAACAAGTTTGAGTAAGGAATGTACTAGCTAGGCAAAACCAAACACTACTTTAAGGACTATAATATCATTTATCAAGGTACTAAGGCCATAGGGTTTTATAGTTTAGTAGAAAGCAAGTTTTAGCCATACATTTGTTTTTATTTTTCAGAAAGTGATTTCCTTAGTCAATATTGTGTTAGTTGGCCCTCTGGAGATACACTAGTTTTTTCAACATTTTATTGGGTGGGTCGCCAATTTTAATACCCTGCATGATTAGTTCGAATATATATTAGCTTAGCATGTTTCATTTTTTTCAGGGAGAATCCTTTGACCAACACTAACGACTTTGTTAAAAATTCATTTTTGTGTACATTGATATCAATTTTGCAACATAAATTAATAATTATATATTAAAAGTAATAGTTGCTCGAGCTCAAATATTTATCCTAACGAAATGAAATATGCCTTCTCTTCTATTAATAGAGGGGTTGTATTTGTAGTCGGAGTACACAAATGTGGTCTACAATGAATAAAATTTCTGGAAACCTTAAGATGGAATGTGAATATAGAACATTATAGTTGACAAAGAGATAGCAGCCACGCTAACGACTCTATGATTTTATTTTTTTTTGGATGGTGACTAAAAAAATTGTGGGAGTAGTTAGGTTACGTATGTACCATGCATGTGCATTCTGGAACGGTCTAATCATTAATATTTGACAGAGTAAATGCAGGAGCACGACGTAAGTGCTAATTCCCATTCACTATTTCATCGATCGTCAGAACTAATTTCTTTGGTCATCACCTATATATTATGCATATTGTAACCCCGGTCGCGTCAAAACCAGGTAAAGCGGATTATAGGTGTGCATGCGAATGGACAAAGATTAAGACCGGGACTTGGTCGATGAATTGAAAGTCTTTAGAGACTGCCTATAAATAGCGTCCTCCCTGTCCTCTCATGAATCATGATCACAAGCTAGTTATGAGCGATTAGTATACTGTGTACAAGAAACAAGTAGTGCGTGTACACAGTATAGCTAATCCTGTATAACAAAGCTGACTAAGAAGCAGAGAGCTACCGAAATAGATCGATCATGGGTTACGAGGTGGCCATGAAGGCTCTTGTTCTTAGCCTTGTGCTCGGCACGGTCGCCGGCGTCCATCCGAGTAAGATCGTGCCGGCGATGTACGTGTTCGGCGACTCGACGCTGGACGTGGGCAATAACAACTACCTGCCTGGGAAGGACGTCCCTAGGGCTAACAAGCCCTACTACGGCGTCGACTTCCCGGGCTCAAAGCCCACCGGAAGGTTCAGCAATGGCTACAACATAGCTGACTTCATCGGTACGTCTATATCAACAGAGAGTTTGAGTGACGAACTTTTATTTGATAATTTTTTCAGAGTGTGTTGCTTCAGTAATTATACTGATGTTTATTTATGGTGCATGATATGTACAGCAAAGACTCTGGGCTTTGACAGGAGCCCTATGGCCTATCTGGCGCTCAAGGCTCACAACTTTATGATCCCGAGAGCTCTGATTAGAGGAGTAAGCTATGCATCAGCAGGATCAGGGATTCTGGACTCCACGGTAAGCCAATTAATCTCTCCTAAGAAATAGCGTCGATGAGTATGCCGTAGTATATGCACTTTGCCCCCCAAAAAATGTCTGAATGCGAAGTGGTAAATTCACAATGCAAATTAATTAGAAGCGCACAAGATTAGCTAAAAAAGGAATGTGTTTTTCAGTTTTTATTTTCCAGTTTGGTCAACTTATTTGTACTCCATACGAGACCTCCTAGCCTGGGTGTAGTCCACCACAGTGCAAGTAATTAACTTCACTTGTAAACCAAGGAAAGATGCATATGCCGTAACTGAGGGAGGTCACTTCACCACGGGCCTTGATTTCATCCCTATCAATTAATACGCACGATAAACTACATACTACTAGCCGGGCAAAAAGAAAAAAAAAAAGGAATATGGTATGCATCAGGGGTGACGCGAGGCGTACGAATCACGCTTTTTCGTGCTGTACTTTTTTTATGCTTTATTCATAGCACAGCCATTGCGAATTCGAGAACAAAAAGATGACAGTCAACAATGTGGAACTTTAGGCGGCCTGGTTAGGTAAATGTCACACCAGGACAAACGTCCAATATATGGAGCTACTGCTTATTATGCATGCATGCATTCGCGAGTGACCGTTATTAGACATTGAAGAAGGGGAATTGGGTTTGCATGGATGCAGAACGCGGGAAAGAACATCCCTTTGTCGAAGCAGGTGGGCTACTTCCAGGCGACCAAGGCCGAGATGGAGTCCAAGGTTGGGCCGCACGTGGTCCGCGACTTGCTCTCCAAGTCCTTCTTCCTCGTCGGCGTTGGCAGCAACGACCTGTTCGCCTTCACGACGGCGCTGGCCAAGCAGAACAAAACGGCCGCGCAGAGCGACGTCGCGGCGCTCCTCGGCAGCCTCATCTCCAACTACTCGGCCACCATCACGGTCAGTGCGTGGCTGCTGTTGTTACTTTTTATTATCTGATGAGTAGCAAAAAAAAAAAAAGAAGAAGATAAAAATCCACCCTGCAGCTACCTTACCTGTGCTGATTGGATGATGTGGTGCCAAAAAAATAAAAATAAAAATAAAAATGCAGGAGCTGTACAAGCTGGGCGCGAGGAAGTTTGGCATCATCAACGTGGGCCCTGTGGGTTGCATTCCGCGGGTGCGCGTGCTGAGCCCGACAGGGGCCTGCTCCGACGGGCTGAACCAGCTCGCCGTGGGCTTGGACGGCGGCCTGAAGGCCAGCCTCGCGGGCCTCGCCGGGAAGCTGCCGGGCCTGGCCTACTCCATCGCGGACTCGTACAACCTGACGCAGGCGACCTTGGGGGATCCCATGGCGGCAGGGTTCGCGAGCACGGACAGCGCGTGCTGCGGGAGCGGGCGGCTGGGCGCGCAGGGCGAGTGCTTCGCTCCCACCGCCACGCTCTGCCCCAACCGCAGCCGCTACATCTTCTGGGACTCCGTCCACACCACCCAGCGGGCCGCCATGATCGCCGCCAGGACCTTCTACGACGGCCCACCCGCCTTCACCACGCCCATCAACTTCAAGAACCTGGCCCACCACCACACCTGATCCATCGACGATCAATCCCATTGTTCGTGATTTATTCGTTCCATTTTTTCAGTGCCACTATCCCAATACTGGAGATTGTTATCCACACGATATGTCCAATAGATGCCGTCCGAATAAAAAACGTCTTCGATACTCTGTCACTGTCTGTCCTTTATGTTAATCTTCAACTGACAATGGACATATTGTCCCTGAATGCCCAGGTTTTCCTGAGCGGGCCATGCAATATACAGGCCCAATTTAACGGTTCTACTCACAGGCTTCCAAGCCCACTGCATCGTCTTTCTACAACGGCCCGATCCACTTCACGTTGCCGTTGAAGCAGCTCCCGATCGCCAATGATCATCAGAACTTACTAGCGATCTCCAAAAAAAAAAAGTAAAATAAAAAATAAAATAAAATCAGAGCTTACTAGCAGTACAGTAGTGATTTGGAGTCAGCCAAATCTGGAGACGTTGAGAAGACGTAACAAACAGGCGACAAGTTGGAGGGCCTTCTTCTGGATCGAATCGGACAGCCCACACGGATGGTGGTACGTGGCAGAAATATCTTCTTCACCTTATCCGGAAACACGAGCAGCCTGCATGTCTGTCTGTCTTTGCCGCTTCAGTGCTTTGTCATCAGTTGCGTCCACGTTATCCAATTTCCCATGCCGTTCTGCAGGACGGCAGTGCAGATCCACTGCTTCCCCATCCCTCTCCTGGACCTCTGCAACAGATCACCCTCTTCTCTGAGACCAGTGTAAACAACATGGAGATCTCAATGGGAACTTGTAGTAGTAAAACTTGACAGCAAGCTCGCATTGCCTGGCATGGCATGGGACGGTGACGATCATAGCCCCAACGGCCAACGTCTGAGTCCCCAAGGTCCTTCCAAGGACCTGTCCGGCACCTTGCAAACTGCCAACTAAATATCACCATTAAAACAAATGCTATGATCTGGCGGCAAACACAAGGTTTGGCCTTCAGATTCAGAGCAGAAGAGAAAAACGTGCAAGGTTCTGAATCAAACAGGGCTAATACTTTTGCCTTCAACTCTATATATTTCACTTCAGTCAGTACCCATGGCTGGCGACGACACAAACAAGAGTCCAATTGCTTATTGAGCCCATCTAAATAAGAAGACAGAGAACAAGACTTTGCAGAGGAAGAAGACGTACGGTTGTGCAAGACAGCAAGAGTTGGCTTAGGTTGTGAGAAAGTCGAAGAATGGCGAGCCCTGCAGCCCGCGTGTCCCTCCCAGCTGCCACGCCGCTTCTCATCGCACATCCACCAACCCGCGCCAGGTAAGGTACCCTCCTCTGCAGCTCTGCTCAACCCTCGCCATGGCCTCTGCTGCTCTGCATGCTCACGCCGTGCTGCTGTGTGCAGGTTGCGACATGGTGCCGCTGCAAAAATGGCTCTTCCTCGCCTCGTAGCCGCCAAGAACTTGGTTGCCGTCAGGTGGCTATCAATACCACTCTTGTTGAATCACTTGCAAACAGCAACACTCTTGCCAATACATTCCCAGCAGCATGCATGATGCATCTTCCATGTCCTCCCAGATGCAGCGGCGTGGAAGAAGGGGTGGAGGCGCTGCCAGCGGCGGAGGCGGTGCCGCGTTCGGTGCCGGTGCGGGTCGCGTACGAGCTGCAGCAGGCCGGCCACCGCTACCTCGACGTCAGGTACTGTCTCAACTAAAATCAATCGACCAGGCGACCAGTCCACCATTAACAATCCATCGAACAGCTAGCTCTCTTCTCCTCCGATGATTCATCTGTTCCGGCCGCCGGATAAGGGTACAAGGGCATGATTAGTACGAGATTCATGTGCCATCGGGACGCAGCTCTCCGGCTCGCCGGAGGTCGGCGGTGGACGGGAGTAGCGCGGCGTCAAACACAGAGCAGAGAACGGGGGCCTCCCAAATTAGGGGTTTTCTGCAAATAGTTGGATCGCGATTAATAACCGCGATCCAATGGAGGGGCTTATATATAAATAGTTGGATCGCGATTAATACTCGCGATCCAACGTAGGGGTCTATGTGTAAATAGTTAAGGCGTTGACTGCAGTCCTTCCTCGCGAAAGGCTGATTACCTTTAACCGTTGGATCGACGCCTTGTGGCTCAGATCAGTCCAAACAAACCCCTGGGTCCGCCGCCGCGACCTCTCTCCTCCTCCTCTCCGGTCGCCGGCGGAGCCTTCCGCCGCCCGCCACCATCTCTCCCTCCATCCCACCGTCTAGGTGAGGGCCCTGCAGAATGCTCCGAGGGACCCTGAGCGCGTTTGCCGCATGACTCCCTGACAGTAGCATTTGAGGACGAGGGCGACGATCTATCTAGTCAGGCCACCTCCTCCCCCTTCCATAAGAGTGCTGTCGATTTCCGTTCAAGTGTTCCATGAGCAGGTGGTGGAATTCGCTAAATTCGCAGTGCAGGGACCCTGCATTGACGACCTCGCGGTTCGTTTCCATCTCTGCGTGATGACCTCACGCCATAGTAGAGATCGAATTTGTTCAGAAATCATCTGCATAGATAGAATCGAACTATTTCTTCTCAGGTTTGTTTCTTACCTGAAACAACTGTACCATGTCTTTTCTTGCTGGCTGTTCTGCAGAACCGAGGGCGAGTTTAGCGTTGGGCATCCGGAAGGAGCCGTAAACATCCCCTACATGTACAAAAACGGCTCAGGTAATGTCATCAAGCTCACAACTCATTGTTTTGCTTGCTACACCTGTAAACTGATCTCTACAGACTGGTACTACCCAAAGTTCATTCACTGCATGCACTGTCGATTCAGTAGTAACATGTCACCATTTCTGTACTTCAGGAATGACCAAGAACACGCACTTTATTGAGCAAGTGTCAAGGGTCTTCGGCAAGGATGACGAGATCATTGTTGTAAGCCTGCTGAATTCATCATGATTATCAGTCAGTCCACACATTTCATATCTGTCTGAAAAAAAATGACTTGGTGCTTTCAGGGATGCCAAAGTGGCAAGCGATCTCTCATGGCAGCCACTGAACTCTGCGCTGCTGTAAGCACGTCTTCTCTGATCACTTGACTATCGGTTCATGCCTTTCGGCGATTCATGGGGATTTCTGCTTTCTTCAGGGCTTCAATGCTGTGACTGACATTGCCGGCGGATTTTCTTCATGGAGGGATAATGGACTGCCTGTCAACCAGTGACGTTGCACTGCTTAATACCCCTGAAGCCTAGTAATCTGCCGATGCTACTCTGCTCCAGACTATGTACGATATTACGGTTTATTTGACTTGTATTAAGACGCCGTAACAGTACTGAATAAATGGAGCTTGCAAAATCTTTGTTTTCGTCAACCTTCGCTGCAGAGCAGATTAGAAGGCTTGTACCGCTCGCGCATAAATGTGTTTTTTAAGCAAACTATGGCCTACCTGAACCTTTATATTGAAAAATACACATAGCGAAAGATAATTACAGAGTACAGACAGCAGGGGCAAAGATGCAAGAGTAAGAACTAGAAGCAGCAGGAGGGAGGCTACATAATTGAAATGAAAAGACGAGATGCATCCGTCTGTTTGTTCGTTCGCTCTGTAGGCCCAGAGCTGAAGATCTGCGGCATAATTCCTGGTCATCACTGCAGTGAGATCTCCAGCATTTTGTCGTCAAACACCTTTGCATTTCTGGCTTTCGCGATGGCAAGATGTACAAGAGATGATACAGTCCGGCAATATTTTCATTTTATTGTTGTTGTTGATGATTTCTGAACAAATTCGATCTGTGCTATGGCGTGAGGTCATCACGCAGAGATTGAAATGAACTTCTCTGCACTGCGAATTTAGCGAGCCGGTAGTGGATGGAGACTTTATTATTTTATTCAACTGCGTGCAAATAAGATAAGGTGGATGGAGAGTGTAGAGCGCGCATATAAACACTGCATAGTCGGCTCAGTCTTTAAAAATATGCATAGAGATAATGTTTGCGCATAAGAGTGAATGTGCGTGCGTTGTGAGTGTCGGAGTCGTACTTTGTAATCGGAAAAAAGAACAATCGCACCGTTTGTCATTAAACAAAGCGGAGCTCTAGAAGTGCGAGCCTTGGTTTGCCTTGAGGGAAACGCAAACCAAAACATGGACGAGTCTATAGAGATTATATTAGTATCATACTAACAGTGTACACGGTTTATGGCAAGTTTGGTGCCGTGGCAGTGAGGCAACGTCCAGCCTGTGCAATGAAAACAAAGCACTTCGCCATAAGGATTTGCAATGAAAACAAAGCAACTTCACATTCAAATGCATGCGCCAGGGCGAGTCTCACGAGCTGGAAAGAAAGGGGAAACAACAGAATAAAAAGGGAAGCAGACGTGCTAGCTCATTCTAATACTGAAGAGACGCACCGCGCCTGTCTTGAGTCTTGACTAGCTAGCTAGTAGCTCAGACGAGAGATCAAGTAATGGCGGCGTCCCTGGCCCGAGGTCTCACAAGGTCGGCAGGAAGGAATTAAGCTAGGCTGGCCTCCTCATGTTCATGTTTCTGATCTGTTCAACTCGCAGGGGGCTGTTGTCCGTGGCTGACGAGGGCGCCAAGAGAAGAACGCTCCTCTGCTCCCTGCTTATTATAGTCAGGTGCGTCCAATAGCTAGCTTGAACAAAACAATCATATGCATATGAGGCGTATTAAGGTTACCAACAAGTTGGTCTTCTTCCTCCGGCCAGATGCGCAGTGGTCGCCGCCGCCCAACCGGAGGCAGCGGTGCCTCCTCGGTCAGTGCCGGTGCG
>LAPY01001699.1:57708-69053 GCA_000970635.1 Eragrostis tef
ATATTTTTTATATCAGTGGCTTACAGAGATATTTTGATTCCTTTACTTCACATCTAGATGTGTAAAACAAATATGACAGTGAAATGGAGACAATCATGTACTTTTAATCATGTTGGATCCTTAGCACTTTCTTAAAGAATGTTTAAAGCACAGATGCATGTAGAAAGCAACATGGCAATCACGTTGGTAACTGGTAAAGAGTTCCACTAGCAAATACATTTCAAGTTCCAAGTGCAGAGATTTAGAGAAGAATACCTTGTGATCCCATCCGACTACAATGAAAATGTCTAAGAAGTAACCATCATTTGTTGAAAGCGCATGTACTTCCTTGATATCAAGGTTGAGTTTGCCTAGGAGTGTAGAAAGCTGGAGCATCAAGCAATGTTAGCATTACAAAGCTTCAATAAACAATTTAACATAGTAAACAATGAAATTAGAGATAACCCAGACAAGGAAGTATCTTTTTACAGATGCTGGTTCCAAGACTTACTTGAGTAAGGCCCTTTGGCCTGTCGCTGGATGCGAAAGTGATCTCATGCATGGGTCTACACGGTAAGAAATTATGAGGACAAAATTAACATTTTTATTGCATTTAGATTCAGTGCATTTCTGCAAAAGTATATATCAGTTTCTCATGAGCGCAGTTGGCTCAACCGTTCTATTTAATGACTTGAGCAAGATATATTTTCTAAAAGAATCATGACTGACAAGATACGAAGAGCATAATTAAACACTTTTAACACTGCTTACGGAATGTTGGCCTGCAGGAATTCAGATGAAATTAGAGATAACCCTACCGATAAGGTAGATGCAGGTGTTAATGCAGCTAAAAGAAAACTAACCTGAGAAGAGCATCTAGAGCAACACTGTCATCGAGTAGGTTCTTGCTGCTGGCTTGACGAACAAGAGCCTTAAGATTCTGCGTGGAGCCAAAAATGGGTTCCGGGTGCGCTCTGTGGAAAACAAACAATGCCACAAACTATAAGTGGAGAGCAGATTGAAATTTAAGCAAGAACGAGGAGCGTCAATCAATAATGCAACAGGTCGTGTTGACATACGCCAGCCTTCTTGGAATGACAGCGCTGTCATCTTCAGTTGGATTGGACCGAGAAGAATCGGGTTCACTGGCATCATCCTCTGTGGGTACAGGTACCTGCAAACTCGTAAACAGAGATGGTATTGATTATCACCGCAGCAAAGCGCAAGCTGGAATCGCAGGAAAAGAATCGGTTTTTGGTGTGCACCTGAACAACTCTGACTGAGAAGGCAGGTTGGTTCTCCGGGTGCGTAGCCTTGTCGAGCAGGCGCATGTGCGTGAGAACATCCTCTGCCCTGTCGACGTTCACATCGATGGCGTACCTGCACACGCCGGAAACATTCGCAGAGGGTGAGACGGGGATTCGGGACGGGAAATCCGAAGCACACGCGCGGAACCGGTCAGTTGCGTCAATAGCGGATAGTGATTGCACCTGAAGTTGAAGCGGTGGAAGTGCGCCCAGAGCTTGTCGGGGAAGTCCGGCGCGAGGGCCTCCGTCGCGCCGGCGTCCCTGAGCCGCCGCAGCACATCGTGGTACACGCCCAGCCTGGTGCGCTCGCTGCCCGCCCGCGGTTGGCCCTCCATCGTCATGCGCTCAAGGCGTTCGGCGAAATGCGCGCGTACGGAGGCGATGGACATGTATTTCACGGATATTCAGCGGCAGAGCAAACATAGTTGACTTTGGTTCCTCTCCAACATGTGTTGACATCCGCGAGGAACAATTCTTCGTCGTCTTCTTCTTCTTCTTCTTTTTTTTTTTTGGGTAACTCCGCCCCTTCCGGAATGCCAGAGCTCTCTAGTCAAGTCTCAGCGTTGCGTACGTTGGAGTTTCGGCCAAATGCTCTAAAATTTAAAACCGCTCCTCATGGCCAGATTGTTGTGTTTGCTTTCTTTTCTACTAATTATATTGTCGGATAAGAAGGACAACTCATCGATTCCTTGTTCAAAGTCAATAAGCATATTCTCTTTGGTTCCTGTCTCCTGATGCGAGCAGGTCGCCCATGGTTCATGAACAATCTCCCTGTCCTGCTCGCTTGCTGGAGTTGCACGCTGTCAAGATCGCAGCTGCTTCCATACATTTCACATATAAACATGCGGATACTAGTTGATAACAACTAATTCAGCATCTGTCACTCTCTTCCAGTTAAGTTATAGCACTCCGGCATAAATCGAGTTTTCAGACGGGATCATCACTCACTGCATGGTCCCATTCGTTTGACTTTTCGGACAACGAAGAAGTAAACAAACTGGTGGCCCATTATGCCCACTTTGCAGTCCCTGTATAAAGCCCAGTCATCTCAATGTATTTTAAGACGGGCCCACTTTGCAGCCCAACTGAGCCCGCACGCACGACTGACAAATGGGAGCACACTAGTCCAAAGTCTATCCTCTCAAAAAAAAAAAAAACTAGTCCAAAGTCTGTACTGCCGCACCCGTGAAGCCGAGCCGAGCCGAGCGTACACAACAAGCTCCGTCTCTCCCACCAAATCAATTCCGTTTTCGAAATTAAGGAGGGAAAAACAGCGGCAGCGAGCGAACCCTTCCGTTCCCTCTCCGGCGGCGGCGGCGATCGCCGCCCATGGCCGGCCGCTTCACCCTCATCACCGAGCTCCGCGAGCTCATCTCCGCATCATCCTCCACTGCCTCCGCCTCCGCGCCGGCCTCTGTCCACCTCGAGGTCAAGCTCCGCGAGGTCCTCCCCAACCTCCTTCGCGACTACGTCGTCCCCTCTCCTAACGGTCCGCACCCCCTCTACTCCCCTCCCCCCCTCGCTTTCATCTCTCGAGGCTGGCGATGGGCCGACTGAGCTGATCCCGTTTGCGTCACCGCTCCTGCGAGGTACTGGCAGCCAGCGACAGGGAGGTCACCGCGGTGCTCAAGTTGGTCGCCTACACGGCGCTCAAATTTCCAGGGGTCTTCTACCAGGGCCGCGCCGCCGACGTCATCAGCGTCATCGGCCGCATCCTTCCCTTCCTCGCTGAGCCCAATTTCCGGTACTACCCTTCTTTCGTCCCCTTTTCTTCCCTCTAAACCCTAGTCCAATCGTCCTCTAAACCCTAGTGTTGCCTTCGTGTTGCCTGGATTCCGAGTTATGCGGTTTGATTGTGGCGGCATCAATTTGTAACGGAGTTGGTATGGTGGTGCTGTTTGATTGCGACTATGCATTGACATCTCACTTATTTACTTTTGCCAAAATGTAAAGCGAATTGCATCTCATTTGGTATGCTGTGTTTTTTTTTCCTTTCCCTATTGTCCATTTGATATGTATTTCCCACCCAGACGTGGTTAAACTTACCAACGGAATGTAACATGATAGATTTAGTTTTGAGTTCATTGTTGACACTAGAAATGACCTTGCAGACTAATAATAAAATTGGCTGTGTAAAATCCGGCATATCTAGAATCTTGAATGCATGATGAGAAATAGAAGTTTAATGCGCGTTGTTATCCTTGAAGTCTCTGCAAGGAATTCAGTAGAATACTGTTATCTAAGTGTCACAACAGGATACACCACTTACTGCGTGTGGCTACTGCTGTTGACCTATATTTTCTGTCTTCACTGTTGCAGGTCGAGGCATGAGCTTATATTCAATGCAGTTTGGAATCTTCTCTCAGTTTTACGTACAGGTGACCGAGAAGCCTACAGACAGTTCTTTCTGGATGCTATGGTCGCAGTAGAAGGTGTGTATTCCGTTCGACTTGTATTTAATTACAGTCCATGAATTTGTTAGGTGCTCAGGTTATGCATAAAGAGTTGATACTTGACCTTGTTAAACACAACAGATGTACTAGATGTGGCATCAATGCATGACGAGAGTCCTAATGGCGTGCCTCCTGGAAGATTGTTAGTTAAATGCCTCTGCGGATCCTTCTTGGATATTTTGGACTCACCTGGGAATTTTAGTGAGCTCCCAGCCAGTTGCCAGCCTAAGAATGGACCTGGTGTTCTTGTTGATCTGACAGGTCACGCAAGATGGCGTCCATTTGCCACTTCGCTAATTAAATTAGTTAACAAGTGCCTTACAGATGGAACCTTGTATGTTGATGGGCTTGTTAACATGTCATTTGTTTATGCTACTTGTTCTATCCTTTGTTATGGGGATGCATCTCTGCACAAGGTTGGTGTCTGACACTTATAATTTAGCCTACATTAATACTTTCATATTTTTTTTGTTATACTATGAACCTTCTACACACTGGTGATCAATCTGATGCAACAGGTTTGCTTTGATTTTGCACGCATTGTTGCCACAGTGATGACTGTTGATATTCTTCCAGTAGTAGATCTTATTCGTTCAATCACATGCATTTTGAGCCAAGATGTTACCGGTCTTTCCGATTTCAGGTATATTTCTTTATATAACTCTTGCTTCTGGTTGTTGAAATTACCGCGTTCATTCAGATATAGGTAGGTTGAATCCTGGATGAAATATTGGACATATATTCATGATGTTGGATCTTTGAATGTGATTCTTAAGGGAAACTTCAAATGTGTTTTGGTTATGGACTTCATATTTATCTGCCTACTGCTTGAAACTTCTTTCTTTCAAATGATATTATAAATTTTAGCTGTAGCTGTTCAGTTGTGGATTTTCTTGCCCTTTGTGTCTGTGGCTAACGGTGGGATAATGAGAATTAGAATAATATTGAGCATTCATCATTTTCGAGTTTCAATGTCCAGCCGTAACTATGGTTTTCTGTGTTAAAACTTTCTGGCAGCAGCATCATTTGTATTGCTTTCCTGTAAGGCTAACTGAAAAAATTATGCATGTTAGCTAGTATATGTGCTTAGGAACATAGAAACAATTAGAAGTGATCTACGTAGTTTTCCAACAAGGCACATGATAGCGAGGCCTGCTCCTGCATGGGAGATCTTTTGAGCTGTTATTTCTTCTTCTTTTTTCCCTGGAGACGTATAGCTGTTTGTACAGTTTCCTTTTTAATCTATATAAGATTACCATAGTAGGTGCTTCCCCTACTGTAATTCCCTAAACAAAAACAAAGGCACATGAGCGACTGAGTGCATTGCTTTTTTGACCAATATGGCCCTTAATTTTCAGGTATGTCCTTTCTGTATGTGTTGCATATTCATCATTATCCTTCCAAATTGCTTGTACCAAATTTTCTCCATTCTTCCAGCTCATCTGTAGTGCTAACGAGCTAACAGCTGTACTTCATCTAGGCAACATTCAAATGAAACAAACCATAAAGCAAATAAGCTATGCCATTTTCGATGTTTGGATGCAAATTCGAATCTTAGTTAAATCAAGAGGTGGTTGTTTCTATGTTTGACAAGGATTTAGATCAGTGGAAACAGCAATGCAACACACCGCCTCGATCTACCTTATCTGAAATCCTTAGTACTCTACCCAATTCCAAATATAAGTTAATTACATATAGAATTGGAAAGTGTACCTGGCAACACGGGTTTTATTTCTCCCTTGTTATTAATTACATGTACACATTGTTACAGACCCTATACTTTATCTTTCTTTACGCAGAGATGAAGATTATGACTTTTCAATGGGCGCATGTCTTCGTGCACTGCATTCTTCATGTCCAGATTATATTGTTGAATCTACAGCAGCTGATATTGTAAATGTTTTCGAAAGAGCAGTAAACACCAGCAAGAGTGCAGAGCTTCAGGTTAGATGACCAACTTGACTTTCCCAGATTCTTTTACTTTTAAATTAGATCTACGAACTGCTACACCTTTGCAGGTTGCAATGTACACTGCATATGAGAAGATAATTGAACTCTGCTCCCCTCAAGTATGGAAACCAGAAATCCTTCTGAAGTTACTCTGCTTGCCGAAACCTTGCAACAAATTGATTGAATGCATTCGAGTGGTTTTTGACAAATTCGGTCAGAATTTTTTTACTCTGGATGATGGTGATGGTCAAAGCAGCCCTCTGGCTAAATCTGAAGAATTTGACTTGCCAAAAGTTGGCCAGAAGCGAACAGTAGAGAATGAGAAAAATATTTTTTCCAAACGTCAGAAGATCAACGAATTAAGATTTTCTTCTGGTATTGGACGGGAACTAGAAAAGGATTCTGGTTATGCTCTTCGACTATCTTTAAATTCACTTATTAAGGGCCTATCACCTGATATTCATGAGGCTCGTCCATTGAACCCAGAGACTGCTATAGACGTGCTCAGTCTGCTGTGCATTTCTTTGCGTTTTTATCCAAAGACAGTTCTGTTTACTAGAATTTCCAAGCAAGTTCTTTCCTGGCTTCCTTGGATCCACACACAGGTAGACAATAATCATCAGAGGCCTGCATGTTATGTTATTAGGCTATAATTATTATCTAACTTACACCCCAAAAAATTGCTGAATGATGCAGACAGCCAAGAGAAATTTGCTATCTTTTGATGTATCACTATATCTTGAAGCTCTCCATACTGTAGTGCTTCTCCAATGTGAGTCTTACTTCCACTTCTACGGGTCTTCAATTTCGTATCATCGTGCATTTAGTGCATGATTTTTTTTCTTTTAAGAATAATTGTGTTTTTAAGAGTTTGTGCATGTCTGATTTTGTTAGGAAAAGCTTTTAATATGCGCAGATTGTTTAGTTTCCCAATAACTTGCTACAGTTTTAGGACTGTGTTTCATAGCTCAGGCTAATCCTATAAATCTCATCATTCCTGTGGCTTATGATAATTTTGTTTGGTATAACTTGTTCTGGATATTTTATTATTTGGCTACTTTTATTTGAAACCAAGTTATAGACAGATGTTCTGTTGCCTTTTAGAAAAAAAAATTACACATTGTTGAAATGTAAGTTAACTGATCTAACTCATCCCCATTGCCAAACATAATTCACGATTTTCCTAATGCTTTTCAACAACTACTTTAAAAATATACACTACACTGTTATGCACAGCAACCATCCCTAAGCTGAGTGGCCCGATAGCTAAGCTTGTTTTTCCTGTTGAATGACCTTTTTGTGTTAATATCATAAGATTATTAAAAGAGTCATAAATAAGGGAGCTTTTCTCACTTGCATAACAAGTCATGCAAGTTCAGGCTTGTGCTAGGCTTGTCCTATGTCAGTATATATAACTATATCAAAGTTGTAGCCCTCTTTTTCGCAAATTTAGTAGCTTACCCTTTTTTATGTCATTATCTGTGCAGTCTATCTTCCTGGACAAACTAAATTGTATGAAGATGAATGGATTCGTGACAGTAAAGATTTTCTTAATCCAGTGTATGCTGATCTCATCAGCTTACTAAAACTGATGTGGGATGATGGCCATGTTTCACATACTTGTTCAGACCACAATATAAAATGCCTCTTGATTCAAGTTGTCTCTAAGATTGGAAATAGACTGCATGCTGGAAGTGATCTTGAAGTCCTTGATTTGGCAATCCATAGTGGAACTGCCAAGATTCAAAATGAGTCTCTCATGTCACTACCCATCATCGCGATGTACTCTGGTCCTAGGATGCTTGGAGCAATGTTCAATAAACTCGAGTGAGTGGGCATGCTTCTCTTTCCATAATACTAGATTAGATATTTTCTTTTCCTATTAAACTTTGGAATAAATGCAACAATGAATTAATGGTTGGGTTATAGTTACTGAATGTTACCGAAGTTATGTTGAGAAATATTTTATTCGTTCTCCAATACGTCAGTCTGAGTTCAGTTTTGCTCTCATGGACCGAGGTGATCTTTCAGTTTCCAATAAGTCAGTCATTACTACTAATGAATATAGAGTAATCCACAACATCACTGGATTGAATAGGTAACTTGTGGTTTTTGCATAAGCACAGTATTATCATTTTTCTAGATGTGCCTTTCTTGCTGTGAAAGATCCTAGAATGTCTATTTAGAAAGGGGATAGAAGGTTCTCTTTCTTCTTATGTGCATGATAACATCTTCAGTTTATTTGATCATCGTCATTGTCGTCGTCATTGTTCATTTGGCTTCTGCAAAATCTGACAGTTTTGACTTGCTTCAGGTCTGTATGTGCTTTAGGACACGAAAATGTGAGGAAAAGTATTGCCTTCTCACTTGGTTTTCTATCTTGTTTAAACGGAACCACTGATTGCACTGACAGTATGGGAAACCATTGCAAGCTGTTCTTGGACAAATGCTCTAAACAACCAGTCTCGACATTAGATCTTCTCTTAAGGGGTTTCTGGTGTCCTCAATGTGATTTCAGTAATAGAACTCTCCACAGCGAAGAGCAAATTTCTATCGTGGACATTGCACCGTTACAAGTTGAAAATGTTGACTTCAATATTAACATCTCAAGGGCTCACTCTCTTTTCTTCAAGCTTCTATATGCTGAGATTTCCGAGGAATGTATAGTCTCCATCGTTCAAGTTCTGCCACGAATATTGAGGCATTCTAGCAGACAGGTTTTGCTTGAGATGAGAATTCAGTGGGTTCGGTGTGTTGATTTTCTACTACTACATGAAATGAAAGCTGTGAGGGAAGCATTTTCTGGTGTTGTCTGCTGCTTCCTGGAAAAGAATGTTATGGATATTTTATTTTCTGATGGACATGGAAATGGAGGGACTAAAGAACTTAAGTTCATGGACAAAGTAAAAGTTGCTTTCACTGAAGCCGAAGACCCTCATATTGTGCTGACGCTTCTGGAATCAGTTGGTACAATTATGAAAGTTAGTGATGTTCATGGAGAAGTTTTCTTCTCATCATTTATATTACTTATTGGTCAAATTGATAGTCACAATTCCATCATAAGGATGACCACATTGAGATTAATTCAGAGATGCTGCACTTATTGTTTCAAAGGAGGACTGGATCTCTTCCTCTCCAAGTACTTGCATGTTAGAGATGATTTATATAACTATCTCTCATCTAGACTTGTAACTCGTCCCATAATGATTAAAGAATTCGCCGAGGATGTTGTTGGAATTAAGACTGAAGAGTTGATTAAGCGAATGGTTCCATCTGTTATACCAAAGCTTATTGTATCACACCCAAAAAATGAGGAAGCTGTTATCATTCTACGTGAACTGGCAAGCCATCTAAACACCGAACTAGTATCACTGATCGTAAATCTGTTGCCTAAAGTACTCTGCTTTGCTCTTTTTTATGAAGATGGGAAGCATTTACCATCTGTTCTACAATTCTATAAAAATGAGACAGGAACTGATAGCAAAGAGATATTTGCCGCTGCTTTGCCAACACTGCTTGATGAAATCGTATGTTTTCCTGTGGAATCAGATCAAACCGAGACTGATGCAAGGTTATTATTCTTTGTCATAGAAATTAAGTTCATTAATTGCTTTCAGTGATTAGGAACAATTAATAATGACTTTATTGAAATGTTAATTTTCAGGACAGCAAGAATTGCACCAACAATTCAGAATATTGCTAAAATTTTGACAGGCAATGCCACTCTTCCTGAGTTTTTGAGGAATGATTTTGTTCGCCTTCTCAATAGCATTGACAAGAAGATGCTTCACTCCGATGACGTGAAGATTCAAAAACAATCCCTCCAGAGAATAAGGAAATTAGTTGAGATGATGGGCCCTTATCTGAGTACACATGCTCCAAAGATTATGGTTTTGTTGATTTTTGCTATTGACAAAGAATCTCTTCAAATGGATGGTCTTGATGTGTTGCATTTTTTCATAAAACAATTGGCTGAGGTATCGCCTAATAGTATCAAGTATGTTATGTCCCAAGTTGTAGCTGCTTTCATTCCATCTCTGGAAAGGTGCAGAGGATGCCCTTCTTTGCACTTGAGCAAAATTGTTGAAATCCTAGAAGAACTTGTTGTGAAAAACAGTAGTTTGCTGAAGCAACATATCCGGGAACTTCCGGTATTGCCCAGCTTACCGTCCTTATCAGAAGTTAACAAAGTAATACAGGAAGCTAGAGGGCTTATGACGCTGCAAGATCATCTGAAGGATGCTGTTGGTGGTCTTAATCATGAGAGCTTCAATGTGAGGTACATGGTAGCTTGTGAGTTGAGTAAATTATTCAATGCCAGAAGGGAGGATATTACTGCCCTCATCGTTGGTGAAGATACTGCTGATTTGGACATAATAAGTTCTTTAATTATGGCTTTACTCAAAGGATGTGCGGAGCAGTCAAGGACTGTTGTTGGCCAGAGACTGAAATTAGTCTGTGCAGACTGTCTTGGTGCATTGGGTGCAGTTGATCCTGCTAAATTTAAGGTAGTGTCTTCTGAGCGCTTTAAGATAGAATGTTCAGATGATGATCTCATATTCGAGTTGATCCACAAGCATCTTGCAAGGGCATTTAGAGCTGCTTCTGACACTACGGTGCAAGATTCTGCTGCCTTGGCTATTCAAGAGCTACTAAAATTAGCAGGTTGCCAATCCTCACTTAATGAAGGCAACATGAAGAAATCAAATTGTAGTGAGATGAGCCACAGGGGCCAGAAGTTGTGGGGACGCTTTTCAAACTATGTCAAGGAAATAATTGCCCCATGCTTAACCTCAAGATTTCATCTTCCTAATACGACTGATTCTACTTTAGTCAGCCCAATATACCGCCCAACAATGTCTTTTCGGAGGTGGATATATTATTGGATTAGAAAGCTGACATCACATGCAACTGGACCCCGTTCTGATGTTTTTAGTGCATGCCGAGGGATTGTTCGGCATGACATGCCAACTGCAATCTATCTCCTACCTTACATGGTCTTAAATGTTGTTTGCTATGGTATCCCAGAGGCTCGTCAAAGCATCACAGAGGAAATCTTGTGCGTTCTCAACGCAGCTGCTTCTGAAAGTAGTGGAGCTGCAGTTCATGGAATTACAGGGGGACAGAGTGAGGTCTGTATTCAAGCTATCTTCACCTTACTTGATAATCTTGGACAGTGGGTTGATGACCTCAAACAGGAAATTGCTTTATCCCAGTCTAATTATGCAATGGCTGGAAAGCATGGAGGTAAACTAAAAGATGAAACATATTCTGGTTATGGCCAAGATCAAATGCTGGTGCAGTGTAGCAATGTTGCTGAGTTGCTAGCTGCTATACCTAAAGTTACTCTAGCTAGAGCCTCGCTTAGATGTCAAGCTCATGCTCGTGCTCTGATGTATTTTGAATCTCATGTCAGGGAAAAGTCTGGGTCCTCCAATCCCGCTGCAGAGTGCAGTGGCAGTTTTTTAGACGATGACATATCTTTTCTGATGGAAATATATGGAGGATTGGATGAGCCTGATGGCCTCCTAGGTTTAGCTAATCTCAGGAAATCATCATGCCTTCAAGATCAGCTTATCATCAATGAAAAAGCTGGAAACTGGGCTGAAGTTTTAACCTTATGTGAACAGGCCTTGCAAATGGAACCTACTTCTGT
>LAPY01001699.1:83371-94533 GCA_000970635.1 Eragrostis tef
TGGGGTGGGGGGTGGGGGGGGGGGGGGGGGGGCAGCTATGGGCTTGAACATGCTCTCTGTGCTGTCCATCGTATTCGTATTCCTTCCTGCATGAATCTGGGCTGGGGAGCATATCGTAAATCTACAGAGACGCATCTTGTGTTGTTGACAATAACAATATGGCTAGACTAAGGTCATCAGTAGCCATGGGAATGTACTCCGATATGCACGCCCGTGACGCCGGTGCGGTGTTGTGATGGACAAGAAAAGGGCAGACGGGTCCTCTTCCTCGTGTCGTGATGAGGCTAGCCACGGCGGCAAACGTTAATTGCACCAACATCAAATAAAACAAGCAGAGCACTTACCAATGAGAGAGAGAGAGTAGCAGCAGCGTTGTGGACCGCCGGGGAAGATGGAGGAGAGGAGAAGCGGCGACGACAAATGCTAGACGCCACGGCAACCCTTGGGAGCGGCGCCGGGCGCTGCTGCTCGCATCATGCATGGCATGCTGCTTGGGCTTGGGGTTTTTAGAGGAGAGGAGACGAGTCTCGCACAGCACGTGGACCAGGCCGCACAGTATCAAGCACGAGCAACACAGACGTCGGGCCCGTGCAAGGTCTAGTGCTGGAGTCCACATCGTCTTCTTCTATCGCGTATCAAATGCAACAGGCAATAATCGAGTAGTATTCAAAACCAACAAAACAAAAGGTAGGCTAATCTAACCATATATAGATGAAAAACTGAAGAGCCTTCTCGGCGGCCTATAGTTGTTCTACTCGAGTAGTTAGCGAGTGCGAACAATGCATACACGTATATGCTGATTGATACACTCGGGGTCGGACGCGGACTACGTAGGGTTGGCAACTTGGCATCCTTTGCACGCCCTGCTGGCCCGGCTGCTCGCACAGTGGTGGTGCCACGTAGTACTAGTGCCCCAGCCATTTTAGGTCCCACGAAACACAAGTGTGCACTGACTGCAGGCTCGATCGTCCCGTGACGCTACAACCAGGCACGCACGATACAGAACATGGCACGGCTGGACTGGCAAATGCTCTTGTTATTTCCTGGAAAAGCTTACGAATCAGCCCCGGGCCGGCAAATGATCGAGCGGCGGCACAAGCAGTGGCGGTGTGCAGCGTGTGAGAGAACGCTAGAGAGACAGAGACTGGACAACCGAGTGGTCGCAGCATGCAGACAGCGACGTCCCGTGACACGAAAAACTGAAGAGCCTTCTCGGCGGCCTATAGTTGTTCTACTCGAGTAGTTAGCGAGTGCGAACAATGCATACACGTATATGCTGATTGATACACTCGGGGTCGGACGCGGACTACGTAGGGTTGGCAACTTGGCATCCTTTGCACGCCCTGCTGGCCCGGCTGCTCGCACAGTGGTGGTGCCACGTAGTACTAGTGCCCCAGCCATTTTAGGTCCCACGAAACACAAGTGTGCACTGACTGCAGGCTCGATCGTCCCGTGACGCCATAACCAGGCACGATACAGAACATGGCACGGCTGGACTGGCAAATGCTCTTGTTATTTCCTGGAAATGCTTCTTCACTCTCCCCTGCGACGAATCAGACCCGGGCAAATGACCGAGCACAAGCAGTGGCGGTGTGCGTGTGAGAGAACGCTAGAGAGACTGGACAACCGAGTGGTCGCAGCACGCAGACAGTGACGTCCCGTGACAAGGTACTTTCTCCTCAACCCAATCAATAATGGAGGTGCGTAGCAGGGCAGGAGAGATTTGCCATTGCCCTGCTCTGTTCCGGCGCCAGGTGACACGCCCACCAGGCTTTATCTCTTCTTCTCTCGTGAGCACCAGCTCGTGCGCGCATCTTCTCCGGGAACAAGCACCACGAGATCGGAGCACGCCTTTCATGTGTTGGTCTTCGCGTCATCAACAAACAGAGACGATGCCACGGAGGGCTCCAAACGTGGTCCTACTCATCAGAGCTCCATGCATATACAACTTGATGAACCAGAAGCATCTGGCAATGATGGTTCATCGTCTGACCAGCTCCAGAGGGCAAAGAAGAGGAGAATATAATCCAGCAGGAGCAACAGGAGGCTAACGGGACACCACCATTGCATGGCCATGATACGCTGCGCGGAACACAGAAGAATCTGCCTTTACTCTTTGCACCTCCTCATCAATCTGCTCCTCCCTTTACACCCACAAAAGAACTTCACAGTACTCTCCTTTGCATCACATCAGAATCAACCGGGAACCGAAAAAGTCACCCACTAATGATGAGATACCCACGGAACAAAGCAACCAACACGACGCGCAGAAAACTCTGCCAGACAGAATCCCCAATCCAGGAACACTACTGCACACCCAACAATTCCATCCGTACAGCGGCACAAAACCACATCACAATCACAAGATCACCTATCGTGTTGGGCCATTCACATGCACTCCCAAGGACACAAGTGTTATCATGATCTCCTATCATCCATCAGTACCATCAGATGCAAAGAGCAGAGGGCGCATCATCAAAGCCTTTTGTCTTCTCACGCTACCACATTGCACAACATCGACGGCTGAATATTCCTGGGTTTCTCACCTTTCCAGGATTCGAATTATGGCAATGTCAGATAATAGCCACGTACCTACTGTCTCGCCATGATTTCAAACAGTTCAAAGATGCCCCATCGAATAACTACCAGTCATTCTTACAATCATAAGCTACAAACAAGGTGCTCATACAGCTCTTTTTAAAATCCGGAGGAATTAGTTCACAAGTAAAGCTAGTACAACATTCTAACATCATGGAGGGCCATTCAGAAGAGCATCCCATCCACCTCGACTGCCCGGTGGTGCCCCCTGAATAAGGAAGCAATCTCACCTGTCATAGCCACCACCACCAGCTCGGCGCCCCCCGTACCCTCTTTCTGCCATCCGATACGGTGAAATCGATCGCTCCCTTCTTGCCCTACCACCATAAGGGGGAGAGTATCCCCGCCCACCCCTGCCGTCATAGTAGTCCCGGGGGTCCCTGGGGGGAGGAGAGTAATCTCGGGCATCTCTGTAAGGATGGTAGTCCCGAGAATCCCTGTAGGAAGGGTAATCCCGAGTCTCCCTGTAGGAAGAGTACATGGGAGGGGGCGACCTGCGGTAGCCATTGCCATAATAGTCGTCACGACCACCATAACCTCTGCGGTATCTCCCACGGTCTCTACGCTCATACCGATGGCCTGACAAGGTATAATGTGTTGCATGAGGTCAATAGAAAGGGGTTTTAAATATAATCATCATGAATCCAAAAATCCAGAAAAAGAAAAGGTTTTCAAGTGACCCATAGATGAAAAGACATTGTCGTCATATAAGTAACAGGAAAAAAATATAGTGGGAGGACGACGGTGGCGAAACTGCATCGCTATCTATAGATTCAGTGCTAAACATGCTGCTTTACATACCAAGGTAGCTTCCAGGAGTTGGTGTCCTTGGACGACCTCGGCGTGACTGAAGCAACAGAAACAACAATTGTGGTTAGATAACAAACAACAGCAAGAAAAGAAGTATCAATCTGGATCATTCAGGTAATCATGAGCTTCTCTTACAATCCATGGATACAGGCTCTGCAATAATGTACCAACGGAGGAAATAAGATATGAAGGGCTCAAACTCCAACTAGCAGTCATCCAATGTTGCTATGCACATGTCACCACGCATGCTTGACTAAAGAGTTGGAAATGCCCGTTGATTAGTTGATGTGGAAGTTGAAGGTGAATGCTCAGGTTTAGTTGAAAATTTGCTACATTTAGTTGTTGTGAATCTTGGGGTGCATAGTAACCCTTTGGGCTGTCCATTGATCAAGCTGTATGAGCTAAAGCTGAAATGGATGAACTGAGCATCTTGATTGCTGCACTTAGCTTGTACAATCTCTTCTGAATAATAACCAAAAAAACCTCCATGTCAACATACATGACATATGTTGTTGTACTGTTAGTGTCAATAAACCAAGTGAAGGCAAACAATTACCTTTTCAACCGTGATCGTTCGACCTTCCATGTCAGTATTGTTCAGATATTTGATGCAGCGGTCAGCATCTTCAACAGTGTCCATGGTGACAAAGGCAAATCCACGAGAAACACGTGAATGGGGTTCAAGAACAACATGGCAACTAACCACCTAAC
This sequence comes from Eragrostis tef, assembly GCA_000970635.1. Classification (NCBI taxonomy): domain Eukaryota; kingdom Viridiplantae; phylum Streptophyta; class Magnoliopsida; order Poales; family Poaceae; genus Eragrostis; species Eragrostis tef. Next base: position 87,491 of record LAPY01001699.1, read on the forward strand.
CAACAGGAGATGTTATGATGCGATGCTTCAGAGAAATTTGGGTGAAATTTGCAATAAGTCAACTAACCTTTCCTTCCTTAGAGAAAAAATCCTTAATTTCCCTGTCAGTCACCCTGGAAGAGAGTCCAGTAACATATAGTGTATTTCCATGGTTCGTAGCATCCTCCTCCCTGCAGTCAGGAAAGAAATTAAGGAAGTGGACACTGCAGATGCAGAATTATTAGTTAGTGACAAACTGTTTGCCATGAAAACTATAGGCGCTTCCATGAGAAATCAGAAGTTTGTCTTTACTTTCTTCCCCACTGCATATACTTTACTAGTTCACTAGTCCAAACCATAGAATATATAAGCCATCAGCGCGTCAATACTATTAAAGCATGATTTGCAAGAATTACGACGATAAAGCTGACTTTATAACTGAATTCTTAACTCTTAACTGATATCAACACATGCTACTACAACATGGACATCACAGTTTTGCTCATTTCATTTTGTAAAAACAAATGAATATTTTATATGAAATATAAACAGTGCACGCATTATACATGTTAATTTCCTTTCTAGTGTAGAAGAGAAATAACTTTTATGAAATTCATGTACCACGGTGCTATTAGCAAGCATAACACAATTAGTATTAGCAAGCAAGATGAACAATGTGCACCTCTCATGGCTTCTAGATCTTGACCTTGCCTGAGATCTAGGATCAGGCACTGGAGACCTAGACTGGGATCGAGCTGGAGATTGTGATCTTGACCTTGCTTTAGGGCGGCCCCTGTAAGGAGAAGGGGACCTTGAGTACCTGAAAATAAGGAATAACCATGTTTATACAGCAATTAAACAATCACAAACCCAAAGTAATTGTGATAAGGATCGTAGCAAGATGACAACATGATAAATAGAGGATCCAAATAATGCACGTCAATTGCATATTCAAACCAGTGCCCAAAGCAGCAAAGGAAACTGGATACATTCATCAAAGCAAAAGAAAAAAAAGGAGAAACTTTATTTACTGATAGGACAAAGGTGTGGAGGGAAATATGTCGGTTACCACATCAACTATATAATCACCAGACAACTCGAAGAGCAAACTTCAATCTTTAAATGGACACAATACTACCCTAAGAGATATAATAATATCTATATCTCATAAAATATGTATAAAAAATGTTCTTGACTTAATTCACCGTTGACCTACACATGTCAAAGAACTATCTGAATGTGTTACAACTGGATTTAAATCTGATGACAACTCTCTAATGACGGCACAGAGACAGCACGAGGACAGTCTCTCGAAGGAATGTGTTGTACTAGCACAAACCATTCTGAACTTTTAATTTCGTCTGAGGAATAGCCCATGTTTCAAAAACAAAATGCTCGTAACCACAATGAAACACAGGATTGGGATCGTTGCAGAAAAAGGGCAGGGGTAAAAATAAAGAATGATTTCAAGCGGACAACAAAATCCTAGGGTACCTGTTTCTCATATTATATAAACTCTAATTATCAAACTGTGTGCAATGACATATCAAACAGATTGCAGAGCTACTAAGCGCAAGCCTGCAAGAGATAACACTTGTCCAAAAGTATTTCATATAAACAGGCCAACAGACAATACAGGAAATGAAGGCTTAGCTCTTTAAGTATGTTTATAGAACAGGTGCCAAAAAATAACCTAAAAACTCATAAACTTAGGATAGTATAAATAAAACTAACAAACATTAAACCTGGCTGTAACCACATCATCTATGAAGATTGTTAACCAATTAGTCCAAGCTATTCAGACTTTTACCAAATGTGCAAATCTGCACATTCTACCTATAAAGCGAACACACAAAACTGTCTGAAAAAATTTCAATTATTTCTTATTTAAGCTTTAGGTGGATACCTTGTGCAAAAACTGAAAATGGTGGGGGTACTATTAAAGTGAGCTGGTGTATCAGCATTTCAGAGATTAGAATATTACACTAGAGATCTACGAAGGAACTCAAGCCAGAGCTGCGTATAATGCGTACAAGTATCTAAAAATTGAAGACATTGCCAAACAAACATATGAATCAAGATGGAATCAATCTCATCATCTAATATCTAACCCGTACATAACAAACAAAATAACACAGACCGCAGTAAGGCATGATATCCTCTTCGTATTCTACGGATCAAACGTGTCTCCTCCAACACATAAAAACGGGAGCTACGAAGCTAGAGTTATAAGCGGAGCCATTGCAAAGCCAGATCAGGGGTGAGCAACAAGCGAAGATTGCATATCCATGTGCGAGAAGGGAAACCGGCATCGTTACCTCCCGCGCGGGGAATCAGCCTGCAAAGAGACAGAGGAGCAAAACCCAGAAGCAAGGCGTTAGTGCGGGGATCAACGAAATCACCCTAGATAAGGGAAAAAGTAGCTAAAACGGATAGAGAGACGACGTCGAGAAAGTGGAAGAGGGGATCACCATGGTGAGAAGTGGGGACGTCGGCGGAGGCGGAGGCCGGCGCGGCGGCGGTCCTGGTCGTCGGGCGAGCAGCTAGGGTTTGGCAGCGCGTTCGCCTCCCTGGTCTTCCTCCGTGCGCTTCTCCACCAGGTCGAAATGGGGGAAATACTTGTCGGAATTGTTGGGCCTTTGACGGTCCACGAGGCCCAGCCCAGTTAAAGCCGACGCGAATATGGTGAAGGCGAGAGGTATTTGGGCCGTTGATTTCGCGATGGCCGGCAATGGTCTGTCAATCTCGCGCTGTCGGAGTGTCTGCGAGGCAGAAATGGCAGATTGAGCCGGCAAGGGGAACCCTCGTAAGCGACGGCGGCGGAGGCGATGCCGCCGGAGAAGAACAGGATGGCGGGGGCGTGGGACCGAGAGGTCGGCCACCTCCCGCCTCCCACCCAAGAACTTCGCCAGCTCCGTCATGGCCTCCCAGGTTCTCATGTCCTTCCTCTCCCCGTCTCACCACGCCCCAAGCCCATTTCGTGATTCTGTGTGTGCCAACGATTGATAGTAAAATCGAACAAGATTAGGCTGTAGGACTGAGTAATTAGCGTGTCCGATTGGGTTTCGGGTTCCTGAAGCTGGGCTCTTGCTGAGGTAACAAGGTTGTAGTCGCTTGTAGTTGAAACCAGTTTTTTTTTAAGACAAAAAAAGGCAGCCTTATATTAAATTAACTGATCGTTACAAAGTGCACCTCGGATTCTCTCCGGAGGCTCATCAAAACAAGTTAAACCAGTAAACGGATAAGCTATCCTAGCTAAAGCATGAGCTGCCTCATTGCATTCTCGTCTTACATGAGTGAAAGAGATAGAAGGATAAATAATGACTCCAACATGGGATCTAATCCTTCCCTGGGGCAAGGAGTTTCCTTACAATGCTTTGTCAATCAGAAGCTACAATAATTTGCTTGAAATTATGATCTATTACAAACAAAACAGCACACCTTACAGCCATTGCCTCTGCAAGCTCGGGATCATCAATTCTTTGTGTCTTCATGCAGCATGCAGTTATAAAATCCCCTCTCTGGTTGTTTAAACACCGCTGCATTAACATTAAGCATCAACCACCCATCCGGCGGTGGACTCCATTTTGGAATTGAGGAAAAAGGCTCACACCTGTGTGATGAAGGTTTAAAAAGATGCAACAATACCATTTCCACATAAGATTTAGCGCGTTCCGCAACAGAATGGGGATGCTCTGGATTTTGGCCATCTCGAACTGCATTCCTCGCCTCCCATATATGCCAAACAGTTATAGTGAAAACCATTGCTTCTTCATCAGATGCTACAGCCAAGAAGTCAAATAACCATTGTTTCATAGAAATGAAATATTCGATATTGTATTGTATGCCAAAATACCTTTTCATACGGTACCAAATTTCAGAAACATATTGGCACATTAAAAATACATGTTCAACTGACTCCTCTCGGCCGCAAAAGTAGCAAAACTCAAGGGCAGAAATGTGACGGCTCTTAAGTTGAACTCCTGTTGGCAGGCAATCACGGGCCATCCCCCATAATATTATCTTCATTTAAGGAGGCACCTGAACAGACCAAAGACGTTTCCATATCTTAGAGTTTCCAGTAGTTGTAACCAGTTTTGACTGTGCTTGCGCAGGACTTTGTGCATTCTCTCAACATACAGAAGAGACTTCGGAAGCACAGGGGCTGCGTCAACACCTTGAGCTTCAACGCCAACGGGAGGTTGCTCCTCTCTGGGTCGGATGACCGGACCATCGCGCTGTGGAACTGGGAGGAGGCGGTGCCCACCTTCGCTTTCCACACAGGCCACAGCAATAACGTGCTCCATGCCCAGTTCATGCACGTTTCAGATGACCGCAGCATCATCTCATGCGCGGCTGATGGTGAGGTATGCATTTACAGTGATATAGCGTCATCCGATTCCAAGGAACGATGTATCTATCTTGCTCTTTTCGGTCACTCGAGCGCTCATGCTATGTTTCTATTTTGTGAACCGAAACAGGTGAGGCATTCAAAGATTCAGGAAGGAGGTCGTGTAATCACAGATGAGCTCGTTGAGTTGGAATTTGCGGTACACAAGTTGGCTGTTGAACCGGGAAGTCCTCACACGTTCTATTGCTGCTGTGAAGATAGCTCTGTGTGGCTTGTATGTTGTCGAGTTCGTTCCTTCATCTGTACTTAATCCCACTGGAATCTTTTGTTGCTGACTTTATTCTCCTCCAGTTTGACCTTAGGGGAAAAGATGCTGTGGAACTCTTCAAATGTGGGGCTGCTGATCATTTCAGTGGTGAAAACGTTGAGCTCTTTGCTATTGCCATAGACCCAAGGAAACCCTGTTTTTTTGCCGTTGCTGGATCTGATGAGTATGTAAGGATATATGATACCCGCAAGATTTGTCTGGATGGAAGTTCTAGATTTGGTCGTCCAACTGAGCACTTCTGCCCTCCGCATTTGATTGGTGAAAACAAAGATGGAATCACTGGTTTGGCTTTCTCACAGACCAGTGAGCTATTAGCATCCTATAGCTATGACAATATCTACCTTTTCTCGACAGAGCATGGGTTACATTTCAACAATATTGAGGTAGGTGAACGACTCCTGATGGATGAGACTGAGGGAGCCTGCAACATAAATACCGCACCGTTACCATTTTGTAGAGATAAGTTGCCTGTACCTCAGACCTTCAAGGGACACCGGAACATACACACCATTAAAGGAGTTAATTTTCTTGGCCCGAACTGTGATTATGTTACTTCTGGATCAGACTGTGGTCATATATTTATTTGGAGAAAGAAGGATGGAGAGCTTATTAGAGTTATGAAGGGAGATAAAAGGATCGTGAACTGTGTTGAACAACACCCTTCCGGGACTGCTGTTGCAAGCAGTGGCATTGAGAACGATGTCAAGATTTGGGAACCCGGTGAATGTGAAAACCCCTCCATCACTCACATTGAGGAGGTATGTTTGTGAAAACCCCTGCTATATATTTTCTTTCTTTTTTTTCTTAGCATTGAAGAAGGTGAGTTCATTTGCAGCGTATATCTGAAGTTAGCTGTATATTTCCATAGTGTAAAGGGTCAGGTAGTACAGGTTTTACACTAGAAATGGATTGTTGAAGTTTCAGTTGAACTATCAAAATCTGATCTTTAATCGGTATACTGCCGTCAGGGCAAAAACTTTTTTGTCAGTTTCCTGTACCACAGTTAACATTGGTCTCAGACAACAAAAATTATAGGGTCAATTATATTTTAGTTTTGGAATGGGATAAGTTACCCATCGCAGGTTGAGTTTTTTAATGGGTTTCAATGCAATATTGAAATGAAAAAGATATGCGAATCTAGCTTCTCTTGGTTTATGCAAAATCAGCTTGTTTTGGCAGTGCATTAATCACTGTCCTCTAAACAACTCTGCCTTATTTTTTGGTCCATTATTTGTCACTGTTGGAGATATTATTTCTGCTGCCTTATCTTTTCAACAGAGTTTGTTTGAACCTGGAATAGTGTTGTTGAAGTACTGTAGTTTCAACTTGTGATTTGTTACTACTGTTTCAGTGAATGTTACAATCCTGATATGTGTATTTTACTTTTTTTGAAGGTCGAGACAAGTATGTGGGAGTCCAGTAGCAGCGATTATGATGCCTTTTTTAATGATTATGATTATATGGTGGATTCAGATGATATTTTGTATCATGAAGATGATGACACATCGGAGGATTCATCAGAGGACGATGAATATGGTGATAACAGTGCCAAAATAAGCAGTGATGGTGATAGCAGTGCCAACGAAGACAGTGATGTTGATAACAGTAGCAAGGACATGAGCGATGGTTGATGAAGAAGATGTAATTGCTGTGGGAGATCGCATTCAGCTATTATTCGACAAGTAGCTAATGCTGGTTTGGCTGTAGGTGAGGAGTGAGGCAGACAAACAGATGCGTTGTTAGGCTTCTCAATAAGTTGCTGTATGATGCCTGTTAGGTTGTTCAGTGTTCCTTCAGTCTTCAGCCTTTCACCTGTACATATTATATCTCCAGAACTGAGATAAGCCTAGCATTGTGAATTGTGATGTAAATGGTCCCGTGAGCAAACTATCCAGCGGCAGTCTAATAACATATGGTATGGTTAGATGTTATTGGATACATGTCAATATTCCAAGTTTTAAGACACTCATAAGACTCCAATCACCTTTAAACTAGCAGCGCCCTACTCTTTCTGGATGCTTCCATTGTTCATTGGGGATTAGGCACTCGCTGAATCTGAACCTCCGTTCCAGCAGAACATGCATGACTTCATCTTTATTGGATGTTTCCCCTTATTTTCGTATTAATTAAATTCTATGTTCAGAACATCCTAATTTATCTGGGTTCATATGTGAGCTATGAATTCTGTGTAAATCCCTTCATTTCAAACAGACGGACTTATCTTGTCACTTGGTGGGGCCGGCCTCCATTAATTAATCACCACCCGTTCCTTCAGAAACGCAAGTGCTTTGCCTTGCACCCGCCGGAGAAGGGAAGGAAGAAAAATCTGACGCCTGCTTGCTTCGCTCGCCACCGCCCAACCATGGAGTCCGTCGCGGCCGCCCC
>LAPY01001700.1:20445-54077 GCA_000970635.1 Eragrostis tef
CTCGCTGCCGCCCGGCCGGTCGTGTCGGCCGTTCTCCCCGCCTCAGGTAAGCTCCTCTGATCCCGCGCGTAACCCTTCCGTCTCAGATGGCTCCTGAGGGGCCACTGTCGCGTTGCTGCTGCTATCAAGGGCTTTCGATGTGCTTAGCAGGTTTTGGTCCTGTAGTTTTAAGCTAGGGGGCGCTGGGTGCTATTGAGATGTGCTTCTGCTGCTACTGTGCCCTCGATGCGATCCTATGTTTGCTCATGCTTGGTGGAGAGTAAAATCAGCCTCTCCTTCCTGTTGATCGGTGGACTGATAGCTTTCATATCGTATGCTTCTATCACTTGGTGTTGGTGTTGCGTTCTTGCTTCTTGGCAAGTTCGACCGCCTAGTTGCTAGTTTCACCTTTTTCTTTTTCGTTATAAAATTTCGCACGATATTAGTCTGGAATTCGAATAGCCTACTGAATTGTTTGATCTCCTCATCACTGTTTTAGTTGTTTGCTTTGTATCTTGGTCTCTTGTTTACCTCATTCTATAAGGCTTCAGTCATGTTTCGTTTGTCAGGAAGGTTAAGGCATCAGCAACAACATCATTTCTGTTTCACGTGTTAGGCTGTGCTTGACTTATGCGTTCTCTTTTAGTTTGTTATGTTTGTGTAATCAGAGGTGTATGACTTTCCCTATTCTTGTTATCCTACCATGGTTACTTTTGTGCCGCAAGTTCGTGAACTTTTTCTTTTTAGTCCTTTTCTATGAAGAGACTCATTTGAGCTGGTTGCAATTTTCTGTTGTTCCACATTTGCACTTTAGATGCACTAATGCATGCACGGATTAGGTTTGCTTCCTTCCTTCCCTATAACCTAGTAGTACATCAAGTCTTGTCGTATCAGTTCTTGAACTCAGTGCGTCCTTTCATGTCCTTTCAATAAAGGAATATGATGCTTATATAATATCTTTTTGGAAGGAACCCTTCAACAAAATTTCAGGAGTATGTAAAATAATATGCACCCCAAACGAAACGAGCAGATTATGTATATCTGTATATCAAGGAGTTAACAACTGTATTTGTGTGGTCTCTGTTGAATTTCGGAATGATTCATCAGATACGAATATTGTTTTCCTTTTTAGTTGGGTTAGTTTGCTTTAAGATATATTTTTCATCTAAGAGGTCATTCCTAGGTGAGCAGTGGATCTGTTATATATCAAGGAGGAGTAATGATTTTTTTTTTGGTCTTGCCTCTTGAATAGGCATCGCTTCTCTCTTGAATGTATTTTTCTAGTCTTGTATCACTTGTTTGCTTTTGTGCTAAGAAATGTATCATGAACAACTCTCTCTCTCTCTCTCTCTCTCTACTGTGAGGAGACTCCTGGGTTGAGTTGGTCAGCACCATAGGTGATGAGCTAGCCTACTCAGGTTCGACTTCTCCCGTCCTACAAAATTGTTGGAAGGGACATCTCCCCCTTCTATCAGCGTTTTCTATCTCTCTGCCGCCTCAACCTCTTGCACATCATCTTAAGTTCCACGTGGATAGCTCACATGTAGCTTGGGAAGTGCCCTTAGTAACATAGTGACCTCTTGGACTAGACTGAAAATACTGATCCTTCCACTCCTTGCTGATATTTGTGTTAAATGAATAAACATAGTAGAACCAAGTGTTCGTGTATTCTGGGAAATCATTTTATTTTTTTGCCTATCATGATCTGAGTGATCTTTTACGTTTATCAGACAATTCCAACATTTTTCACCCTCTATGCTGTTTTGTATCCTTAATCATTAGAAACAGATGTAGCATAGCACGAAAAGAAAAGGAACATATCTTTAGGATTTAAACTGTATCGCACTCACTTATATTTCCCTTGACTTTTTTGTTATCAGTGGAACAAGTGGACCCGACGGTTGTGGAGATTGTTGAGAGGTCTTTGGAATTTTGTCTCTTGTATCTTGAAAAATCATCATATGCGTGTGATGACTTCAGCTTACTGGTAGGTTATTGGTAAATTGATGGGTTATAATATGATCATTCGGACCTACTCCCTCCGTTTCACAATACTTGTAATTCTAGCCTTCCATTTTTGTTGATCAAAATACTTGTGATTCTCACATTTCGATGCATCATTCTCACTTCCCTATGCATCTCTATCTCTATATCTCTCCTTGTTTTTGTGCGCTGCACCTTTTTCACTTTTCCTTGTTTCCTGTGCCCAAAGCTAAACAAAATCACAAGTATTGTGAAACAGAGGGAGTATCAAAGATTTGAATGCTGTAAGATTAATTTGTTACGCTACCATATTCATGTTTCCGTCTTTGCTCAGCTGCATTTTAAAAAAATGGTTGAGTTCTATTCACTGAAAATTCTTTATTTGTTAATTTCCGCTTTCATCTTTTCAGAATGAAGTTGCATGTTTCTTGGAATCTGTCCTGCTGAAAGCTACTCATAGCAAGGTATACTCACTGGAGCCTGGCATTATAAATGACATCATTGAGCAGTGGACATCTGTCCAAATTGAAGCTGAGCGCTTAAGCCCACAAGAGAAATATTTCTGCTATCTAAAAGGTAATCTCTTGAGGCTTTGCAATAATATGTTTTATGCGTGGTTGCTTCTTCATTTAATGATTTCTCTTGTCACCTGACCAGGCTGCAATTGCTCAAAAAGTGAAGATGATTTGAAACGGCTTTGTTTGGCCTTATCACCGGAATATTTACGGCGAGATCATATCATTCCAGAGAATATTGAATCGTGCAGTGCATCATCTCCAAATGGGATGGTGCCATTAGCACAGCATTTTGCAGTTGTTCATTTGTATTGTAAATCTCGCCTTCTTACACTAGTTCAGAAGCTTTGCCAGTCTCCTGCTTTGGAAATGGTTGAAGATATAAATATTAACTTGAGATTGTCTTTCACCCAAAGGATTTTGAAGTTAATTTGTGGTCTAGCTATGGAGTTCCCTTCTGATGACTCTGATACTGTGATGTTATCTTCAGTAGCAAGATGCGCAGATAGTCTACCAGCATTGTTCAGATTGAAGTTCAAGTTCTCTAATCACGACAGAGTGTTTTCCGTTGATGGTGTTGGTACTGTCTTGCTCCAGATACTTGAAGAATTTCTACAGCTAATGCAAATTATCATTTGCAACAGTGATATCTGTTGTACCATTCAAGTATGCATAGCTTCATCCATGTTGGAAATCTTTAGCCCTAATACATGGAGACATGAAAAATCTGGTGCTTGCTTGGTGCCTCCTTTAGCTTATTCTCCCCACGTTATTCAGTATGTTCTTAAACTTCTTGAAGACACCAAACGACGAACCAGTCGTCTTGACAGGGACAAACCTGATACAGATGTCCAGGATTATTCATGCAAAAGTGAGATAGATGATGGCCTGTCTTGTCAGGTTCGTTCACAGGAGGTACCACTGCTGAAGAAATACACATGCGAGGAATATTTACAGTTGATCTTCCCTTCAGGAGAACAATGGTTGGATGGTTTGGTACATCTCATAGTTTTCCTGCATGAAGAAGGAGTGAAGTCACAGACAACAAGTGAGAAGCCGCAGTTGAGTTGCACAAAACAAGCTCTTCTTTCAGAGTTGGAGTCTGTGGCTAGTCATGAGGAAGAAGCACTTTTTGGGAATCTTTTTGCTGAAGTACGTCCTACAGGAGTTGTTGATAGTGTTGAACAGCCAACTTCTCTGGGGAGCAACCCATCAGGCAGCCAGGCTGGGCCTATCCAGTTAGCCGCTGATTTGATATGCTTTATGAAAATCTTCATCTTCTCTCCTGAATGGTGCAGTTCTTTATATATGGATGCTTGCAAAAAGTTCAATGTCCATCATCTGGATCAATTTCTTTCAATACTAAAATGCCAAGCTTGTTTCCCTGATGAAAGCAGCAATGGAAATATGCCGTCTTGTCTTTCTGAAAATAAGTTACTGCACATCAATGCAGCCTGTTTTGAACTTCTTCAAACGTTTCTTGTTAGTGCTGATTGCCCTGCTGCTCTAAGGGAGGGCCTTGTGGAGAAAGTGTTTAATGCTGAAAATGGGAGGTACACGTATAACAACTATACACTTGCTCTGGTTGCAAATGCTGTGACTTATGCACCCTTCTGATGACTCTGATACTGTGATGTTATCTTCAGTAGCAAGATGCGCAGATAGTCTACCAGCATTGTTCAGATTGAAGTTCAAGTTCTCTAATCACGACAGAGTGTTTTCCGTTGATGGTGTTGGTACTGTCTTGCTCCAGATACTTGAAGAATTTCTACAGCTAATGCAAATTATCATTTGCAACAGTGATATCTATTGTACCATTCAAGTATGCATAGTTTCATCCATGTTGGAAATCTTTAGCCCTAATACATGGAGATATGAAAAATCTGGTGCTTGCTTGGTGCCTCCTTTAGCTTATTCTCCCCACGTTATTCAGTATGTTCTTAAACTTCTTGAAGACACCAAACGACGAACCAGTCGTCTTGACAGGGACAAACCTGATACAGATGTCCAGGATTATTCATGCAAAAGTGAGATAGATGATGGCCTGTCTTGTCAGGTTCGTTCACAGGAGGTACCACTGCTGAAGAAATACACATGCGAGGAATATTTACAGTTGATCTTCCCTTCAGGAGAACAATGGTTGGATGGTTTGGTACATCTCATAGTTTTCCTGCATGAAGAAGGAGTGAAGTCACAGACAACAAGTGAGAAGCCGCAGTTGAGTTGCACAAAACAAGCTCTTCTTTCAGAGTTGGAGTCTGTGGCTAGTCATGAGGAAGAAGCACTTTTTGGGAATCTTTTTGCTGAAGTACGTCCTACAGGAGTTGTTGATAGTGTTGAACAGCCAACTTCTCTGGGGAGCAACCCATCAGGCAGCCAGGCTGGGCCTATCCAGTTAGCCGCTGATTTGATATGCTTTATGAAAATCTTCATCTTCTCTCCTGAATGGTGCAGTTCTTTATATATGGATGCTTGCAAAAAGTTCAGTGTCCATCATCTGGATCAATTTCTTTCAGTACTGAAATGCCAAGCTTGTTCCCCTGATGAAAATGGAAATATGCCGTCTTGTCTTTCTGAAAATAAGTTACTGCACATCAATGCAGCCTGTTTTGAACTTCTTCAAACGTTTCTTGTTAGTGCTGATTGCCCTGCTGCTCTAAGGGAGGGCCTTGTGGAGAAAGTGTTTAATGCTGAAAATGGGAGGTACACGTATAACAACTATACACTTGCTCTGGTTGCAAATGCTGTGACTTATGCAGCACACTCAGGTTTTAGTCTGGGAAGAAAGATTTTAATTCAGTATGTTGGATATCTTTTGGAAATAACAAATGATATGCCATCCAGCGCACTGAATGCTAGTGATTTCTGCGCGATTCTTCCTTGTGCGTTTCATCTGGAAATTGTTTTGGTGGCTTTCCATTTAACTACAGAATCAGAAAAGGCTGATTTGATCAAAATTGTGCTTTCTTCCCTAGAGAAAATTAAAGACCCTCCGCTTGGAGTAACTGCAGCTGTCCTTACAAGATGGGCGTTGCTCCTATCGCGGGTTCTTCTCGTTTTGCGACATATGTTGTTGTACCCCTTAACACATCCATCATGGTTGTTTACAAAGTTAAGATCCAGACTGAGGGATATCCATTTGAAGGAAGACCAGTCACATTCAATGAATGATTGTTTTCCATCCTTTGCCAGTGTTATTGTGGAGAGAATGCTTGATGATTCTGTCAAGAAGAATGATGTAACAAGTAACCCGTTACCTCAGTTGATTGATGTTATTCCAGCTCATACCGAGTTATATTTTGATAAGGCTGCTGTTGAAACATTGGGCTTGAACCTGGCTGATTTGGGTGCAACTATTTCAAAAATTCTTAGTCCTTGGAATGGTAGGAGCGCCGTTGTTGCTGATGATCTTATTGTCGAAAGATATTTATTTTTGATCTGTTGGAGCATACTCTCTGGTATATGCTATTATGACAATGATAGTCGTCTTCTGAAAGATGCTTTGCTGAATCCTGACTTTGCTGATGTTAATGTCTTCGTGACATTTGCTCTCAGTATTAGCAATGGTGTGCCATCTCATATGGGTGTTGATCTACCTGCTTCAATATTTGGACTTCTAAAGAAGTTGCATTTCGATATTCCTGGTTCAAGTGAGCTAGAGAGTTGGGATTTCCCCAGGAAAGGAGCATGGCTTTCTTTTATTCTCTCTCTCATTAATGCCAGTCTTTGGAGGCAGCTGCAAACAGGAGGAAAGACTGAGGTGGATTCGAATAGAAAGAAAGAGGTTGATGGTGAACATCTATTTGCTCTTGGGAATAGTTTGCTTATGTACATAATGGAGAACGGTGGATTATTTTTGGATGTCTTATCATCTCTATTGGAGGCCTATCTTCATACTTTTAAGAAAGCATATCTGTCATTTGTTGCTTCTGGGAAGCCAGCCTTGGATTATTGTTATCCTTCCTTGCTGCTCAAACATTCTGCTTTCGACAAATCCAAGCATCAACTCTTCTCTGAGAAATTTGGTTCATACATGGAATTGCTGGAATCTATATGTGATCTGTCGTCAAGGATAGATGGAGTCGCCACGAGGCTGGGTGAAGGACAGAAAAATTGTTTTCTCCTGAAGTGCTTGTTACATGGATTTCCTTCAGATTATACTTCTAGCAACAGTGCTCTTCTTTCTTGCATGCTGGTGATAAATGAGATCATGCAAATCTTTGATGTGTATATAAAGGTTACACGACCGGGAGAGGGATATCAAGTTGATGTAGGTATCATTTCCAAGCTGCTTCATATGGTAATGGCTGTAAAATCCGATCGAATATTCAGGCCTGTTCACAGGCAGTGCGATTCTATATTTATGAGTCTAATTAGCAACAGGGATGATCTGGCTACATACAGTGAACTGTTTGTTCTGAAGCAGCTAGAAGGATTCCTGGCCGACATCAACTCAAATGAAAGCATAGATAGTGGGGTGAAAGAATTTTTAGTTTCTGCGGTTGTTGATCTAGTGGAAGACCTTCGATCTAAATCAGACGTGTTTAAATTCTTCCTTGGTGATGCAGAAGGAGCACCTGAAGGTGCAAGTATTTTTGGCTCTGAGCAAGCTGATATGTCAATCTTTATTGATGTTTTGGACACATGCAAATCTGAGCAGGTTATTTTGAAGATTATCCACTTTTTTACTGACATATTAAGCAATGGTTTTTGTCCCGCACTTAAGCAGAAGTTGCAAAGCAAGTTCACTGGAATGGAAGTGCCCTACCTTTCGTCTTGGTTAGAATCTGTAATACTGGGGCCTTCAACCAGAGAATTAGGAGTGGATTTTTTTATGCGTCTCATGAGCTCTTCATCTGAAACGAGAAAGTGTTTAATGCTGAAAATGGGAGGTACACGTATAACAACTATACACTTGCTCTGGTTGCAAATGCTGTGACTTATGCAGCACACTCAGGTTTTAGTCTGGGAAGAAAGATTTTAATTCAGTATGTTGGATATCTTTTGGAAATAACAAATGATATGCCATCCAGCGCACTGAATGCTAGTGATTTCTGCGCGATTCTTCCTTGTGCGTTTCATCTGGAAATTGTTTTGGTGGCTTTCCATTTAACTACAGAATCAGAAAAGGCTGATTTGATCAAAATTGTGCTTTCTTCCCTAGAGAAAATTAAAGACCCTCCGCTTGGAGTAACTGCAGCTGTCCTTACAAGATGGGCGTTGCTCCTATCGCGGGTTCTTCTCGTTTTGCGACATATGTTGTTGTACCCCTTAACACATCCATCATGGTTGTTTACAAAGTTAAGATCCAGACTGAGGGATGTCCATTTGAAGGAAGACCAGTCACATTCCATGAATGATTGTTTTCCGTCCTTCGCCATTGTTATTGTGGAGAGAATGCTTGATGATTCTGTCAAGAAGAATGATGTAACAAGTAACCCGTTACCTCAGTTGATTGATGTTATTCCAGCTCATACCGAGTTATATTTTGATAAGGCTGCTGTTGAAACATTGGGCTTGAACCTGGCTGATTTGGGTGCAACTATTTCAAAAATTCTTAGTCCTTGGAATGGTAGGAGCGCCGTTGTTGCTGATGATCTTATTGTCGAAAGATATTTATTTTTGATCTGTTGGAGCATACTCTCTGGTATATGCTATTATGACAATGATAGTCGTCTTCTGAAAGATGCTTTGCTGAATCCTGACTTTGCTGATGTTAATGTCTTCGTGACATTTGCTCTCAGTATTAGCAATGGTGTGCCATCTCATATGGGTGTTGATCTACCTGCTTCAATATTTGGACTTCTAAAGAAGTTGCATTTCGATATTCCTGGTTCAAGTGAGCTAGAGAGTTGGGATTTCCCCAGGAAAGGAGCATGGCTTTCTTTTATTCTCTCTCTCATTAATGCCAGTCTTTGGAGGCAGCTGCAAACAGGAGGAAAGACTGAGGTGGATTCGAATAGAAAGAAAGAGGTTGATGGTGAACATCTATTTGCTCTTGGGAATAGTTTGCTTATGTACATAATGGAGAACGGTGGATTATTTTTGGATGTCTTATCATCTCTATTGGAGGCCTATCTTCATACTTTTAAGAAAGCATATCTGTCATTTGTTGCTTCTGGGAAGCCAGCCTTGGATTATTGTTATCCTTCCTTGCTGCTCAAACATTCTGCTTTCGACAAATCCAAGCATCAACTCTTCTCTGAGAAATTTGGTTCATACATGGAATTGCTGGAATCTATATGTGATCTGTCGTCAAGGATAGATGGAGTCGCCACGAGGCTGGGTGAAGGACAGAAAAATTGTTTTCTCCTGAAGTGCTTGTTACATGGATTTCCTTCAGATTATACTTCTAGCAACAGTGCTCTTCTTTCTTGCATGCTGGTGATAAATGAGATCATGCAAATCTTTGATGTGTATATAAAGGTTACACGACCGGGAGAGGGATATCAAGTTGATGTAGGTATCATTTCCAAGATTCTTCATATGGTAATGGCTGTAAAATCCGACCGAATATTCAGGCCTGTTCATGAGCAGTGTGATTCTATATTTATGAGTCTAATTAGCAACAGGTATGATCTAGCTACATACAGTGAACTGTTTGTTCTGAAGCAGCTAGAAGGATTCCTGGCCGACATCAACTCAAATGAAAGCATAGATAGTGGGGTGAAAGAATTTTTAGTTTCTGCGGTTGTTGATCTAGTGGAAGACCTTCGATCTAAATCAGACGTGTTTAAATTCTTCCTTGGTGATGCAGAAGGAGCACCTGAAGGTGCAAGTATGTTTGGCTCTGAGCGAGCTGATATGTCAATCTTTATTGATGTTTTGGACAAATGCAAATCTGAGCAGGTTTTTTTGAAGATTCTCCACTTTTTTACTGACATATTAAGCAATGGTTTTTGTCCCGGACTTAAGCAGAAGTTGCAAAGCAAGTTCACTGGAATGGAAGTGCCCTACCTTTCGTCTTGGTTAGAATCTGTAATACTGGGGCCTTCAACCAGAGAATTAGGAGTGGATTTTTTTATGCGTCTCATGAGCTCTTCATCTGAAACATTGACCAATGAACTTCAACATCATCTTTTTGACTCTATGCTACTGTTACTTGATAGAGCATTTTTGTCAAGTGACCTCCAGACTGCCAAAGCTTATTTTGATTTTATCGTTCAACTGTCAAGTGAGGAATCACAATTCAAGCACTTATTTGAAAAGACTCTGACACTGATGGAGTCGATGGTTGGGGACGAGAATATGCTGCCCACCTTGAAATTTCTGTTTTCATTCGTGGAAGCAGTGTTTGGTGATGCTGGATTGAATAGAAGTGTCCATAAGAGAATTTCAGCAAAGATGTCTGGCAACAGTTTTGGATCAGGATCTCTTATCCCAAAGCAGTTAAAAAATTCAGAAAACCTTGTTATTCGCTCCGGTCAAGAAAGTAATCCTACCGTTGATTGTGATGCTAGTTCTGGTGAGGAAGATGAAGATGATGGTACATCTGATGGAGAATTAGGGAGCATTGATAGAGACGAGGAAGAAGACGGAAACAGTAATAGAGCTCTAGCGTCAAAAGTGTGTACATTTACATCCAGTGGCAGTAATTTCATGGAACAACATTGGTACTTCTGCTATACTTGTGACTTGACAGTTTCAAAAGGTTGCTGTTCTGTTTGCGCCAGGGTGTGTCATCGGGGGCATCGTGTGGTTTACTCCCGATCGAGTCGTTTCTTCTGTGATTGTGGGGCTGGGGGTGTAAGAGGAAGCAGCTGTCAATGCTTGAAACCTCGGAAATTTACTCCCATGCCTAGTGTACCACCACCCGCCGCTAGCAGCTTCCATCCAATATTACCTTTTCATGAGGATGTGGAGCAGGTTGCGGACAGCGCCTCTGATTTTGAAGATGACACGTCCACTGATGCTGATAATTCAATGAAGCTCTCTGTCCCCAAAGGATTCAGTGACAAGCTTCCTGTATATCTTAAGGACCTGGACATTGAAGCTAGAATGCTTGAAATCTGCAAGGAATTGCTGCCCACTATACTCAGCCAAAGGGAGTTGAATCTTTTGAAAGACAGGAAGGTTTGTTTAGGAGGTAACATGCTGGTTTCACATTCCTCTGACATTTTCCAACTAAAGAAAGCTTTTAAAAGTGGATCCTTGGACCTGAAGATAAAGGCGGACTATCCAAACTCTAGGGAACTTAAGTCTCATCTTGCTAATGGTTCTCTTGCTAAATCATTGCTCAGTATCAGCACTCGGGGTAAACTTGCTGTTGGAGAAGGTGATAAAGTTGCTATATTTGACGTTGGACAAATCATTGGACAGCCTACTGCAGCCCCTGTTACAGCAGACAAAACAAATGTGAAGCCTCTCTCCAGGAACATTGTCCGCTTTGAAATTGTTCATTTGGTTTTCAATCCATTGATGGATCATTACCTTGCCGTTGCCGGATATGAGGACTGCCAGGTGCTAACATTAAATAGTCGTGGTGAAGTAACTGATCGCCTTGCCATAGAACTTGCTTTGCAAGGTGCATATATTCGTCGTGTGGAATGGGTTCCAGGTTCTCAGGTGCAACTCATGGTAGTAACGAGCAGGTTTGTGAAGATATATGATCTCTCACAGGACAACATTAGCCCCATGCATTATTTTACTGTTGCTGATGATGTAATAGTTGATGCATCCCTTGTCCCCTCCTCAATGGGAAAGTTGGTGCTGCTTGTTCTTTCTGAAGGGGGTCTTTTGTATAGGCTGAATGTTATTTTGGAGGGCGATGTTGGCGCCAAAATATTGACTGAAACAGTCTCGGTTAAAGACGCGGTATCCATGCATAAAGGTTCGTCATTGTACTTCTCACCAACCTATAGGCTTCTGTTCGTGTCTCATCAGGATGGTACAACCTTCATGGGGCGCTTGGATGCGGATTGTTCATCAGTTACTGAACTGTCATATATATGTGAGGAAGATCATGATGGTAAATCCAAGCCAGCAGGTCTTCACCGTTGGAGAGAGCTAGTAGTTGGCACTGGGATTCTTACCTGCCTATCAAAATCTAAATCTAATTCTCCTCTTGCTGTGTCTTTGGGTTCTCACTTATTGGTTGCACAGAACATGAGACACAGTACTGGTTCAAATTCTTCTGTGGTTGGTGTTGCTGCCTATAAGCCTTTATCCAAAGATAAAACACATTGTCTTCTTTTGTACGATGATGGTAGCCTTCATATTTACTTGCATACATCTAGTGGAGGTGACAGTTCGCCAAGCCTTACGGCGGAGCATACAAAGAAGTTGGGCAGTGTACCACCACCCGCCGCTAGCAGCTTCCATCCAATATTACCTTTTCATGAGGATGTGGAGCAGGTTGTGGACAGCGCCTCTGATTTTGAAGATGACATGTCCACTGATGCTGATAATTCAATGAAGATCTCTGTCCCCAAAGGATTCAGTGACACACTTCCTGTATTTCTTAAAGACCTGGACATTGAAGCTAGAATGCTTGAAATCTGCAAGAAATTGCTGCCCACTATTCTCAGCCAAAGGGAGTTGAATCTTTTGAAAGACAGGAAGGTTTGTTTAGGAGGTAACATGCTGGTTTCACATTCCTCTGACATTTTCCAACTAAAGAAAGCTTTTAAAAGTGGATCCTTGGACCTGAAGATAAAAGCGGACTATCCAAACTCTAGGGAACTGAAGTCTCATCTTGCTAATGGTTCTCTTGCTAAATCATTGCTCAGTATCAGCACTCGGGGTAAACTTGCTGTTGGAGAAGGCGATAAAGTTGCTATATTTGACGTTGGACAAATCATTGGACAGCCTACTGCAGCCCCTATTACTGCAGACAAGACAAATGTGAAGCCTCTCTCCAGGAACATCGTCCGCTTTGAAATTGTTCATTTGGTTTTCAATCCAATGATGGATCATTACCTTGCTGTTGCCGGATATGAGGACTGCCAAGTGCTAACATTAAATAGTCGTGGCGAAGTAACCGATCGCCTTGCCATAGAACTTGCTTTGCAAGGTGCATACATTCGTCGTGTGGAATGGGTTCCAGGTTCTCAGGTGCAACTCATGGTAGTAACGAGCAGGTTTGTGAAGATATATGATCTCTCACAGGACAACATTAGCCCCATGCATTATTTTACTGTTGCTGATGATGTAATAGTTGATGCATCCCTTGTCCCCTCCTCAATGGGAAAATTGGTGCTGCTTGTTCTATCTGAAGGGGGTCTTTTGTATAGGCTGAATGTTATTTTGGAGGGCGATGTTGGCGCCAAAATATTAACTGAAACAGTCTCGGTTAAAGATGTGGTATCCATGCATAAAGGTTCGTCATTGTACTTCTCACCAACCTATAGGCTTCTGTTCGTGTCTCATCAGGATGGCACAACCTTCATGGGGCGCTTGGATGCGGATTGTTCATCAGTTACTGAACTGTCATATATATGTGAGGAAGATCATGATGGTAAATCCAAGCCAGCAGGTCTTCACCGTTGGAGAGAGCTAGTACCTGGCACTGGGATTCTTACCTGCCTATCAAAATCTAAATCTAACACTCCTCTTGCTGTATCTTTGGGTCCTCACGTATTGGTTGCACAGAACATGAGGCACAGTACCGGTTCAAATTCTTCTGTGGTTGGTGTTGCTGCCTATAAGCCTTTATCCAAAGATAAAACACATTGTCTTCTTTTGTACGATGATGGTAGCCTTCATATTTACTTGCATACATCTAGTGGAGGTGACAGTTCGCCAAGCCTTACGGCGGAGCATACAAAGAAGTTGGGCAGCAGCATTCTCAGCAGTAGAGCCTATGCAGGCACAAAACCAGAATTTCCACTTGATTTTTTTGAGAAGACAACTTGCATCACAGGTGATGTGAAATTCAATAGTGACACAACCAAGAGCAGTGATTCTGAAAATATCAAGCAACGATTGACATCTGATGATGGGTACTTAGAGAGTCTGACATCTGCTGGCTTCAAGGTAGGAAGCTTTAATCTGATCATACTATTTGTGGCTGTACTGTGATTTTTTTTTATTCCAATGTGGTGGTCCAGTGGCCCTAAACTCTGTTATTGATATTGAATGACTAATTTGCACTCCATTGTTTTGTTGTAGGTAACTATTTCGAATCCTAACTCTGATATAGTCATGGTTGGTTGCCGGATCCATGTGGGCAACACATCTGCTAGCAACATTCCTTCTGAAGTCACAATTTTTCATCGAGTCATTAAGCTGGATGAAGGCATGCGATCATGGTATGATATTCCATTTACTACTGCTGAATCACTTCTGGCTGATGAAGAATTCACAATTACTGTTGGCCGAACGTTCGATGGTTCATCTGTACCTAGGATAGATTCTATTGAAGTTTATGGTCGAGCTAAAGATGAATTTGGATGGAAAGAGAAAATGGATGCTGTGCTTGATATGGAAGTACTGGGGGGTCATTCTTCTGCTGGAAGATCAGGAAAGAGACCTCAAATTGTGCAAGCTGCTCCTATTCAGGAGCAAGTTTTGGCAGATGCTCACAGGATTCTCTCTCGTATATATCTGCTATGCCGACCAAGCTGCTTTACGGACACTGATGCAGGCATGGAACTCAGTAATCTAAAATGCAGAGCTCTATTGGAAACCATCTTTCAGAGTGACAGGGAGCCTCTGCTACTTTCTGCTGCTTGCCGTGTCCTTCAAGCCGTGTTCCCAAAGAAGGACATTTACTATCATGTAAGTACCGAATTTTGCTATGCTAATCTTATGCTGATGGGTTAATATCTTATGCCCCACTGTCCTTCAGTTAATTAACTATGACTTATGTTTGTACAGGTCAAGGACACTATGCGCCTTCTAGGGGTAATAAAATCACTTCCAGCAATAACATCAAGAATTGGAGTTGGAGGTGCTGCATCTAGCTGGGTGATAAAAGAATTTATAGCCCAGATTCATACTGTCTCCAAAGTTGCTTTGCACAGGAAATCAAACCTGGCATCTTTCCTCGAGACTCGTGGTATTAATCATACATTGGCTCTTGTTTACTTGATGGTTTTTGATTTCCATGTATCAAGTTATAAACTGATTTTGTTTACTTTTAGTAATTAATAATTTTTGGAATCTTAATAATGGTGATTCAACGTGAAAAAATTGAAAATAGTACAGATGCACACACAGAGAGAACGAGCTGCTGCTGTGCTTGGGCAAGGAACGAGGGAGGGAGGGAGGCACACACGGGGATAACGAGCTGCTGCCTTGCTTGGGCAAGGAAGGAGGGAGGGAGGGAGGTACACACGGAGCTGCTGCTGTGCTTGGGCAAGGAACGAGAGAGGGAGGGAGACTGCACACACAGAGAGAACGAGCTGCGGCTGCTGCTGTGCTTGGGCAAGGAACGAGGGAGGGAGGGAGAGAGGGGAACCACTTCCGCGAGAGCGAGCCCTGGGGAGCACAGCAGCATTGTGGCGCGCGAGCACACCACCCACCTCGGCGGCGGTCGCGCGAAGAGACACCGAGGGAGGGAGTGAGAGGTGGCTGCATCTCTGACTGCGGCAGAGCTTGGTGTCGCGTCTCCACACGCGCGTGTAGTTGCCATCGAAAACAGCGTCCGGAGTTGGACGCTAATAAGGACAGCATCCAAAATGGGGTGCTGTTAGCAATAGCGTCCGAACTGTTTTTGAAACTTCTACATTTAATATTAAGTATTTAAAACAAAAAAGGGTTTTATAGTCCCACTCCCAGAATTTATGGGTTCATAGTGGAAGAGTTTGCTTTTTCGCATGCTGGTCAAGCTTTGGAAGTTTGATACATGTGGAGGTGGCTAAAGCTACCTCTATAGCTCTTTTCCATTTCTGGCCACTGCTCTTTGCGTCACCGTGCTACCACCCATCACAGTCACCAATGCTGCAGCTGCCCACCTCCCGTCCTTCACTGGCAGCCACTAGCAATTACTGCCGTCTTTCTTTTTGACAGCTGCGGAGAGTTCCCCACAGGTGTTGTTGTCATTGCCCTGCCAATCAAGGGGCCCAAATCCCTTTCAGGTTTTAAAGCTTGATGGGTGGTGAAAACCGCACCCCAAACCCCTAAATCAGTGCTCTATGCCGCCTTACCATTGCGAGAGCCGAAGCTAGTAGCTAAACTTTCTTAAAAAAGAACTGACATATATTTCTAAACATCAATATTGGACACAATTAATGAGACTGTGGACACAAGTACTCCCCTATTATGTAATTTTGATACAATTGATGGCAATAAAGATTTTGCATTAGCAGTTATGAAATTGGGACTTCAAGTAAAACAACGACGTCATTGTTGGATGTAATGGACATCATTCCTTTAATTAGAACCATTTCTAGTTGTAGAAAGTCGGGTTGAGCACGATATAATCGGTGAGACTAAATGTGTAACAAGCAGCTCCTCTCTCGTAGGCCCGGGGTGAGGTGGCGGTGATGTATTCGGACTGCTTTTATCTCTTATAATAATATTATAATAATATAAAAGATATGCAGCTCTCCTGCGCATTTGATAAAAAAATTCAAGAACATTTTATAAAGTATGCATATTTATTAGAATCTCTACACATTTTGCAGGTACAGAACTAGTTGATGGCCTCATGCAAGTCTTCTGGGGTATTTTAGACTTAGACAGGCCAGATACACAGACGATAAATAGTCTTGTTGTACCCTGTGTGGAATTTATTTATAGCTATGCTGAATGCCTGGCTCTGCATTCAAAAGAAAAGTCTGGAGTTTCAGTGGCACCTGCTGTTGCTCTATTGAAGAAGCTGCTCTTTGCACCATATGAAGCAGTACAGACTTCTAGCAGGTGATGTTCTCTTTTATTGCCTGTCTATCAATTAGAGTATTACTATTGATATTTGAAATTTTCTTTTGTTCACAATTAATTGTTTGTTTATTTCTGGTTTCAGTTTGGCTATTTCATCACGATTTCTCCAAGTTCCTTTCCCGAAACAGACAATGATAGCTAATGATGACACTCCAGAGAACCAAGCTAAAGCAAGTGGTTCTGCTATGAATTCTGCCACTGGAAATGCTCAGGTTATGATTGAAGAAGATCCTGCCACATCATCTGTGCAGTACTGCTGCGATGGATGTTCCACTGTTCCGATACTTCGGCAAAGGTGGCACTGCAATATATGTCCAGATTTCGACCTATGTGAAACTTGCTATGAGATACTTGATGCAGACCGTCTACCTGCACCACATTCAAAGGATCATCCCATGTCAGCAATACCAATTGAACTTGATACATTTGGAGGTGAAGGCAATGAAATTCATTTCTCTATTGATGAGCTAACAAATTCTGGTGTTGTTCATGCTCCTGCGGATAGAAGTGTTCAGACCTCTCCGTCATCAGTTCATATATTGGACGCAAATGAATCTAGCGACTTCCCTGAGTCTATTGCGGACCAGACGACTGTCTCAATTTCAGCATCGAAACGTGCCGTTAATTCCCTGCTACTTAGCCATCTAATTGAAGAGCTGAGAGGCTGGATGGGCACTACAGCTGGTACTCGAGCCATACCCTTAATGCAGTTGTTCTACAGGCTTTCCTCTGCTGTTGGTGGTCCTTTCATGGATAGTTCAAAGCCAGATAATTTGGATTTGGAAAAGTTTGTAAAATGGCTCATGGATGAGATAAACATAAATAGACCATTGCCTGCTAAAACACGATGCTCTTTTGGAGAAGTATCAATTCTTGTTTTCATGTTTTTCACACTGATGTTCCGAAACTGGCATCAGCCTGGGGGTGATAATTCTCATTCAAAATCAAGTGGGGGTGCTGATTTGACAGATAAAGGTCCTGTTCAGGTCCCGGTGCCATCTGCAATACCTCTTCCATCCTCCAGTGGTGACCAAGATAAACATGAGTTTGCTTCTCAGTTGGTTCGTGCTTGTTCTGCCCTCAGGCAGCAGTCGTTTTTGAATTATCTAATGGATATTTTGCAACAACTTGTTCATGTTTTCAAGTCATCATCCATAAGTGGAGAAGCTGCTGCTTCTGGCTCAGGCTGCGGATCACTATTGACAATAAGGAGAGAGCTACCAGCTGGAAACTTTTCTCCATTCTTCTCGGACTCATATGCTAAATCTCATCCAACTGATCTTTTCGTGGACTACTACAAACTATTGTTGGAGAATACTTTTCGGCTTGTATATAGCATGGTTCGACCAGAAAAAGAGAAGTCAGCTGAGAAGGACAGAAGCTACAAGGTTCCCAATTGAACCAAGCTAAAGCAAGTGGTTCTGCTATGAATTCTGCCACTGGAAATGCTCAGGTTATGATTGAAGAAGATCCTGCCACATCATCTGTGCAGTACTGCTGCGATGGATGTTCCACTGTTCCGATACTTCGGCAAAGGTGGCACTGCAATATATGTCCAGATTTCGACCTATGTGAAACTTGCTATGAGATACTTGATGCAGACCGTCTACCTGCACCACATTCAAAGGATCATCCCATGTCAGCAATACCAATTGAACTTGATACATTTGGAGGTGAAGGCAATGAAATTCATTTCTCTATTGATGAGCTAACAAATTCTGGTGTTGTTCATGCTCCTGCGGATAGAAGTGTTCAGACCTCCCCGTCATCAGTTCATATATTGGATGCAAGTGAATCTGGCGACTTCCCTGAGTCTATTACGGACCAGACGACTGTGTCAATTTCGGCGTCAAAACGTGCCGTTAATTCCCTGCTACTTAGCCATCTAATTGAAGAGCTGAGAGGCTGGATGGGCACTACAGCTGGTACTCGAGCCATACCCTTAATGCAGTTGTTCTACAGGCTTTCCTCTGCTGTTGGTGGTCCTTTCATGGATAGTTCAAAGCCAGATAATTTGGATTTGGAGAAGTTTGTAAAATGGCTCATGGATGAGATAAACATAAATAGACCATTCCCTGCTAAAACACGATGCTCTTTTGGAGAAGTATCGATCCTTGTTTTCATGTTTTTCACACTGATGTTCCGTAACTGGCATCAGCCTGGAGGTGATACTTCTCATTCAAAATCAAGCGGGAGCGCTGATTTGACAGATAAAGGTGCTGTTCAGGTCCCGGTGCCATCTGCAATACCTCTTCCATCCTCCAGTGGTGACCAAGATAAACATGAGTTTGCTTCTCAGTTGGTTCGTGCTTGTTCTGCCCTCAGGCAGCAGTCGTTTTTGAATTATCTAATGGATATTTTGCAACAACTTGTTCATGTTTTCAAGTCATCATCCATAAGTGGAGAAGCTGCTGCTTCTGGCTCAGGCTGCGGATCACTATTGACAATAAGGAGAGAGCTACCAGCTGGAAACTTTTCTCCGTTCTTCTCGGACTCATATGCTAAATCTCATCCAACTGATCTTTTCGTGGACTACTACAAACTGTTGTTGGAGAATACTTTTCGTCTTGTATATAGCATGGTTCGACCAGAAAAAGAGAAGTCAGCTGAGAAGGACAGAAGCTACAAGGTTCCCAATTTGAAGGATCTAAAGTTGGATGGATATCAGGATGTTCTTTGTAGCTATATCAGCAATCCTCATACTACATTTGTTCGGAGGTATGCGAGGAGGCTCTTCCTCCATTTGTGTGGCAGTAAGACCCACTACTATAGTGTGAGGGACTCGTGGCAATATTCCCATGAAGTCAGGAAACTTCATAGAATTGTAGACAAGTCTGGTGGTTTCCGAAATCCTGTGCCCTATGAGAGAAGTGTTAAGCTCATAAAATGTTTGTCTACACTTTGTGATGTGGCTGCAGCAAGGCCGAAAAATTGGCAAAAGTTCTGCTTGAAGCACATGGACCTTCTTCCCTTTCTTATGGACAACTTTTACCATTTCAGTGAAGAGTGTATTATTCAGACTCTCAAGCTTCTTAATTTGGCTTTCTATTCAGGGAAAGATGCCAATCATAATGCACAAAAATCAGAGAGTATGGATCTAGGAAGTTCCACAAGAACTAGCTCACAGTCTTCAGATTCAAAAAAGAAGCGGAAGGGCGATGATGGTTCTGAAGAAAAATCATGCATGGACATGGAACAGGTTGTAGAAATGTTCAATGATAAGGACGGTGTCATGCTGAAGCGTTTTGTCGACATATTCTTGCTAGAATGGAACTCAGCAGGTGTCCGTCATGAGGCTAAATGTGTTCTATTTGGAGTTTGGTACCATGCAAAAAACTTGCTTAGGGAGACTATGATGACAATTCTACTGCAGAAGGTGGTATATCTTCCCATGTATGGACAGAACATTGTTGAGTACACTGACCTCATGACCTGTTTACTTGGAAAAGTGCATGACTCAAGTGCAAAGCAGAATGACTCTGAACTTGTGAATAAATGTTTGAAACCTGAGGTAATAAGCTGCATTTTTGACACGCTCCATTCACAGAATGAGCTATTGGCAAATCACCCGAATTCTCGTATATACAACACATTAAGTTGCTTAGTGGAGTTCGATGGCTATTACTTGGAGAGTGAGCCATGTGTTACCTGCAGCTGCCCAGATGTTCCATATTCAAGAATGAAACTTGAAAGCCTCAAGTCTGAGACCAAATTTACTGACAACAGGATAATAATAAAATGTACTGGAAGTTTTACGATACAGTCAGTGACAATGAATGTTTATGATGCTCGCAAGTCCAAGTCAGTGAAAGTACTCAACTTGTATTACAACAACAGACCTGTGACGGACTTGTCTGAACTGAAGAATAATTGGTCTCTTTGGAAGCGTGCTAAGAGTTGCCATCTTACATTTAATCAGACCGAATTAAAGGTTGATTTCCCTATTCCAATTACAGCATGCAATTTCATGATTGAGCTTGATTCATTTTACGAAAATCTTCAAGCTTCTTCCCTTGAGTCATTGCAATGCCCACGGTGTAGCAGGTCTGTGACTGATAAGCATGGCATATGTGGTAACTGCCATGAAAATGCATATCAATGTCGGCAGTGTAGAAACATTAACTATGAAAATCTTGACTCCTTCCTCTGCAATGAATGCGGATACAGCAAATATGGTCGTTTTGAATTCCATTTCATGGCAAAACCTAGTTTTTCATTTGACAACATGGAAAATGATGACGATATGAGGAAAGGATTGGCAGCAATTGAGTCAGAGTCAGAAAATGCTCATAGGCGGTACCAGCAACTGGTGGGATTCAAAAAGCCTCTTATTAAGCTTGTGTCAAGCATTGGTGAACAGGAAATAGACTCGCAGCAGAAGGATGCTGTCCAGCAGATGATGGTGTCCTTGCCTGGGCCCACGTGCAAAGTAAATCGTAAGATTGCACTACTTGGTGTTCTGTATGGTGAAAAATGCAAAGCAGCTTTTAATTCTGTGAGCAAAAGTGTTCAGACATTACAAGGTCTGCGCCGTGTTTTGATGGCATATCTGCACCAGAAAAATTCTACTGATAGTAATGCATTACCAGCCTTTTCAATACCAAGATCTCCAAGTAGCTGCTATGGGTGTAGTACTACATTTGTTACACAATGCTTGGAGTTACTGCAAGTACTTTCCAAACACGCAAACTGTAGGAAGCAACTTGTAAAAGCTGGAATTTTGTCGGAGTTATTTGAAAACAACATTCATCAGGGCCCAAGGACTGCACGAACTCTTGCTAGGGCTGTGCTATCTTCTTTCTCTGAAGGTGATGCAGATGCAGTTCAGGAATTGAATAATCTGATTCAGAGGAAGGTTATGTATTGTCTTGATCACCATCGATCCATGGACATTGCACAGTCAACTCGAGAAGAACTACTGCTGCTATCAGAGACATGTGCTCTTGTGGATGAGTTTTGGGAGGCTAGGCTACGTGTTGCTTTTCAGCTTTTGTTTGCCTCTATTAAGGTTGGAGCAAAGCATCCTGCAATTTCAGAGCATATTATCCTTCCCTGTTTGAGAATAATTTCTCAGGCTTGCACACCCCCAAAATCTGATGGTGGGGACAAAGAGGCAGGCTTGGGAAAATCGAGCTTGGTTTTGCAGTCGAAGAATGATGATACAACTGGTAATTCTGCAACTAATGTACCCAGTGCTAAGATTCAATCAGAAGTATCCGGGAAAAGTCTTGATGGAAGTCGAAGAGGTCAGGATATTCCACTCCTGAGCTATTCGGAATGGGAGGGTGGTGCATCATATTTAGATTTTGTCAGGAGGCAGTACAAAGTATCCCAGGCAGTGAAAGGATCTGTTCAGAAGACACGCCATGATTCACAGAAGTCTGACTACCTGGTTCTGAAATATGGACTTCGATGGAAGCGCCGTGCATGTAGGAAGTCATGTAAAAGTGACTTCTCAAAATTTGCCTTAGGCTCCTGGGTGTCAGACTTAATTTTAAGTTCCTGTTCCCAGTCAATAAGATCTGAGATATGCACTCTCATAAGCTTGCTATGCCCATCAAACTCACCCAGACAGTTTCAGTTATTGAACTTGCTCATGTCTTTACTTCCTCGAACACTGTCAGCTGGTGAAAGTGCAGCAGAGTACTTTGAGTTACTTGGGACCATGATCGATTCAGAGGCTTCACGTCTTTTCCTAACTGTCCGTGGTTGTTTGGCAACATTATGTTCTTTGATAACGAAAGAGGTGTCCAATGTTGAATCACAGGAGAGGAGCCTAAGCATTGATATATCACAAGGATTCATTCTTCATAAGCTTGTTGAGCTCCTGAATAAATTTCTCGAAATTCCCAATATCAGAGCAAGGTGATGCTCGTATTTGTGCTCATCTTTACACATGCTCCAAAACACCCTTACTCTTCCATGTCCTTACTCTCTTCGCCTATGTTACAGGTTCATGAACGATAGGTTGCTATCTGAGATTTTGGAAGCTTTTCTTCTCCGAAGGTGATGCAGATGCAGTTCAGGAATTGAATAATTTAATTCAGAAGAAGGTTATGTATTGTCTTGATCATCATCGATCCATGGACATTGCACAGTCAACTCGAGAAGAACTACTGCTGCTATCAGAGACATGTGCTCTTGTGGATGAGTTTTGGGAGGCTAGGCTACGTGTTGCTTTTCAGCTTTTGTTTGCCTCTATTAAGGTTGGAGCAAAGCATCCTGCAATTTCAGAGCATATTATCCTTCCCTGTTTGAGAATAATTTCTCAGGCTTGCACACCCCCAAAATCTGATGGTGGGGACAAAGAGGCAGGCTTGGGAAAACCGAGCTTGGTTTTGCAGTCAAAGAATGATGACACAACTGGTAATTCTGCAACTAATCTACCCAGTGCTAAGATTCAATCAGAAATATCCGGGAAAAGTCTTGATGGAAGTCGAAGAGGTCAGGATATTCCACTACTGAGCTATTCAGAATGGGAGGGTGGTGCATCATATTTAGATTTTGTCAGGAGGCAGTACAAAGTATCCCAGGCAGTGAAAGGATCTGTTCAGAAGACACGCCATGATTCACAGAAGTCTGACTACCTGGTTCTGAAATATGGACTTCGATGGAAGCGCCGTGCATGTAGGAAGTCATGTAAAAGTGACTTCTCAAAATTTGCCTTAGGCTCCTGGGTATCAGACTTAATTTTAAGTTCCTGTTCCCAGTCAATAAGATCTGAGATATGCACTCTCATAAGCTTGCTATGCCCATCAAACTCACCCAGACAGTTTCAGTTATTGAACTTGCTCATGTCTTTACTTCCTCGAACACTGTCAGCTGGTGAAAGTGCAGCAGAGTACTTTGAGTTACTTGGGACCATGATCGATTCAGAGGCTTCACGTCTTTTCCTAACTGTCCGTGGTTGTTTGGCAACATTATGTTCTTTGATAACGAAAGAGGTGTCCAATGTTGAATCACAGGAGAGGAGCCTAAGCATTGATATATCACAAGGATTCATTCTTCATAAGCTTGTTGAGCTCCTGAATAAATTTCTCGAAATTCCCAATATCAGAGCAAGGTGATGCTCGTATTTGTGCTCATCTTTACACATGCTCCAAAACACCCTTACTCTTCCATGTCCTTACTCTCTTCGCCTATGTTACAGGTTCATGAACGATAGGTTGCTATCTGAGATTTTGGAAGCTTTTTTGGTTATCCGTGGGCTAGTTGTGCAAAAGACAAAGTTAATTAATGACTGTAATCGTCTTTTGAAAGACCTTCTTGATAGCTTGCTCATCGAGAGTACTGAAAACAAACGCCAGTTTATTCGTGCCTGCATCTCTGGACTACAGAAGCATGTGAAAGAGAAAAAGAGACGAACATCTTTGGTACAAGAACAGACTGTTTCCTATTTTTATATGTTGCCTCACTTATAGTTTGGTAGCATTTTTGAAAATAAAATGCAACTTATTTATATGGTTCCCTGTCCCTTATCTTTAATTTTATTTTGCAGTTTATTTTGGAGCAACTGTGCAATTTGATTTGCCCAGTGAAGCCAGAGCCTGTTTATCATTTGATACTCAACAAGGCACATACGCAAGAAGAATTCATCAGGGGTTCCATGACAAAGAATCCATACTCCAGTGTGGAGATTGGCCCTCTAATGAGAGACGTGAAAAACAAAATATGTCACCAACTTGATTTGATTGGACTTTTGGAGGATGACTATGGTATGGAATTATTGGTTGCTGGAAATATAATCTCACTTGATCTGAGTGTTTCCCAAGTCTATGAGCAAGTATGGAGGAAGCACCATGGTCAAACTCAACATTCTTTGTCCAGTGCCAGCACACTTACTGTGATTCCATCTGGCAGGGATTGCCCGCCAATGACAGTAACCTACAGACTACAGGTTAGCTATGGGGCTTAGGGTCATGGTTTCTCTTGTTTACTTATATCTTTGTCTTTTGTTATCTTGAAAATAGTTTATAAGAATTGTTCGTTGGCTACGAGTAAGCTAAGTTGACTTGTATATAATTTTACTAATATTGGGAACTATACCATGTGTTTATTCAGGGTAATATATTTATGTAGTTCTTCTGGACAAGGCGTACAGACTCTAAATCGCGATATAGTTTTATCAATTACAACGCGTTGCTGTGCACTAATGGACTTATCTGGAGGGGTCTTTCTATTACTTATACTATTAAGCTATACGTTAGAAAAAAATATATTTGTGCTTGATGTGATTCCATGCGTAATTTGGTTCGGACTTTCTGACACTCCTAGATGAGTTCATAGATGTTCTTATTTTGTTCATGACACTTTAATGTTATGTTCACAACATGTTTATTTTCCTATCAGGGTTTAGATGGCGAAGCTACTGAACCTATGATTAAGGAGCTGGAAGAGGAAAGGGAGGAATCACAAGATCCTGAAATCGAGTTTGCCATAGCTGGTGCTGTTAGGGAATACGGAGGCCTTGAGATTATTTTGAGCATGATTCAGGTATGTTCTTTTAAGTTTATTTGCAGGTGTCTGCTTCATCCCGAAGTTAGATTAATCTATTAGGCAGCATGTCAACATGAAGTTCAACATATTGTGTTAATTCTGTGTTTAGATTAATCTATTTAGCAGTATGTCAACATGAAGTTCAACATATCGTGTTAATTTTGTGTTCCAGCCTTGTTAACTTGAAGATGAATTTTTTTGTACTAATATTTTTAATCCTTTTGAGCAGAGCCTGCGTGATGATGAGTTAAGATCTAATCAAGAAGAGTTGGCTTCTGTTCTTAACCTTCTGAAGTATTGTTGCAAAATTCGTGAAAATAGATGTGCTTTGTTACGCCTGGGTGCTTTGGGTTTGCTTCTTGAGACAGCTAGACGTGCATTTTTGGTGGATGCAACGGAACCAGCTGAAGGTATTCTATTAATTGTAGAAAGTCTTACTATGGAAGCCAATGAGAGTGACATAAGCATTGCCCAAAGTGTTTTTACAACCAGTAATGAGGAGACTGGAGCTGGTGAAGAGGCCAGGAAAATTGTTCTTATGTTTTTGGAGCGACTATGTCATCATCTAGGTGCCAAAAAATCAAACAAGCAACAAAGGAATGAGGAAATGGTGGCAAGGATCTTGCCTTACCTGACCTACGGAGAGCCAGCAGCTATGGAAGCTCTCATTCAACATTTTGACCCGTACCTTAGGGACTGGACTGAATTTGACCGGTTGCAGAAGCAACATGAAGAGAATCCAAAAGATGACAGTATAAGCCAAAAGGCATCGGTGCAGCGATCTGCTGTTGACAACTTTGTTCGTGTCTCTGAGTCACTCAAGACTAGTTCATGCGGTGAGAGGTTGAAAGAGATTATTTTGGAGAAGGGCATTACAAAAGCTGCTGTTAAGCATGTGAAGGAAAGCTTTGCTTGTGCAGGACAGACTGGTTTTAGAACAAGTGCAGAATGGACCTCTAGCTTAAAGCTGCCATCTATTCCACTCATTCTATCTATGTTGAACTGATGGTGGGGACAAAGAGGCAGGCTTGGGAAAATCGAGCTTGGTTTTGCAGTCGAAGAATGATGATACAACTGGTAATTCTGCAACTAATGTACCCAGTGCTAAGATTCAATCAGAAGTATCCGGGAAAAGTCTTGATGGAAGTCGAAGAGGTCAGGATATTCCACTACTGAGCTATTCAGAATGGGAGGGTGGTGCATCATATTTAGATTTTGTCAGGAGGCAGTACAAAGTATCCCAGGCAGTGAAAGGATCTGTTCAGAAGACACGCCATGATTCACAGAAGTCTGACTACCTGGTTCTGAAATATGGACTTCGATGGAAGCGCCGTGCATGTAGGAAGTCATGTAAAAGTGACTTCTCAAAATTTGCCTTAGGCTCCTGGGTGTCAGACTTAATTTTAAGTTCCTGTTCCCAGTCAATAAGATCTGAGATATGCACTCTCATAAGCTTGCTATGCCCATCAAACTCACCCAGACAGTTTCAGTTATTGAACTTGCTCATGTCTTTACTTCCTCGAACACTGTCAGCTGGTGAAAGTGCAGCAGAGTACTTTGAGTTACTTGGGACCATGATCGATTCAGAGGCTTCACGTCTTTTCCTAACTGTCCGTGGTTGTTTGGCAACATTATGTTCTTTGATAACGAAAGAGGTGTCCAATGTTGAATCACAGGAGAGGAGCCTAAGCATTGATATATCACAAGGATTCATTCTTCACAAGCTTGTTGAGCTCCTGAATAAATTTCTCGAAATTCCCAATATCAGAGCAAGGTGATGCTCGTATTTGTGCTCATCTTTACACATGCTCCAAAACACCCTTACTCTTCCATGTCCTTACTCTCTTCGCCTATGTTACAGGTTCATGAACGATAGGTTGCTATCTGAGATTTTGGAAGCTTTTTTGGTTATCCGTGGGCTAGTTGTGCAAAAGACAAAGTTAATTAATGACTGTAATCGCCTTTTGAAAGACCTTCTTGATAGCTTGCTCATCGAGAGTACTGAAAACAAACGCCAGTTTATTCGTGCCTGCGTCTCTGGATTACAGAAGCATGTGAAAGAGAAAAAGAGACGGACATCTTTGGTACAAGAACAGACTGTTTCCTGTTTTTATATGTTGCCTCACTTATAGTTTGGTAGCATTTTTGAAAATAAAATGCAACTTTTTTATATGGTTCCCTGTCCCTTATCTTGAATTTTATTTTGCAGTTTATTTTGGAGCAACTGTGCAATTTGATTTGCCCAGTGAAGCCAGAGCCTGTTTATCATTTGATACTCAACAAGGCACATACGCAAGAAGAATTCATCAGGGGTTCCATGACAAAGAATCCATACTCCAGTGTGGAGATTGGCCCTCTAATGAGAGACGTGAAAAACAAAATATGTCACCAACTTGATTTGATTGGACTTTTGGAGGATGACTATGGTATGGAATTATTGGTTGCTGGAAATATAATCTCACTTGATCTGAGTGTTTCCCAAGTCTATGAGCAAGTATGGAGGAAGCACCATGGTCAAACTCAACATTCTTTGTCCAGTGCCAGCACACTTACTGTGATTCCATCTGGCAGGGATTGCCCGCCAATGACAGTAACCTACAGACTACAGGTTAGCTATGGGGCTTAGGGTCATGGTTTCTCTTGTTTACTTATATCTTTGTCTTTTGTTATCTTGAAAATAGTTTATAAGAATTGTTCGTTGGCTACGAGTAAGCTAAGTTGACTTGTATATAATTTTACTAATATTGGGAACTATACCATGTGTTTATTCAGGGTAATATATTTATGTAGTTCTTCTGGACAAGGCGTACAGACTCTAAATCGCGATATAGTTTTATCAATTACAACGCGTTGCTGTGCACTAATGGACTTATCTGGAGGGGTCTTTCTATTACTTATACTATTAAGCTATACGTTAGAAAAAAATATATTTGTGCTTGATGTGATTCCATGCGTAATTTGGTTCGGACTTTCTGACACTCCTAGATGAGTTCATAGATGTTCTTATTTTGTTCATGACACTTTAATGTTATGTTCACAACATGTTTATTTTCCTATCAGGGTTTAGATGGCGAAGCTACTGAACCTATGATTAAGGAGCTGGAAGAGGAAAGGGAGGAATCACAAGATCCTGAAATCGAGTTTGCCATAGCTGGTGCTGTTAGGGAATACGGAGGCCTTGAGATTATTTTGAGCATGATTCAGGTATGTTCTTTTAAGTTTATTTGCAGGTGTCTGCTTCATCCCGAAGTTAGATTAATCTATTAGGCAGCATGTCAACATGAAGTTCAACATATTGTGTTAATTCTGTGTTTAGATTAATCTATTTAGCAGTATGTCAACATGAAGTTCAACATATCGTGTTAATTTTGTGTTCCAGCCTTGTTAACTTGAAGATGAATTTTTTTGTACTAATATTTTTAATCCTTTTGAGCAGAGCCTGCGTGATGATGAGTTAAGATCTAATCAAGAAGAGTTGGCTTCTGTTCTTAACCTTCTGAAGTATTGTTGCAAAATTCGTGAAAATAGATGTGCTTTGTTACGCCTGGGTGCTTTGGGTTTGCTTCTTGAGACAGCTAGACGTGCATTTTTGGTGGATGCAACGGAACCAGCTGAAGGTATTCTATTAATTGTAGAAAGTCTTACTATGGAAGCCAATGAGAGTGACATAAGCATTGCCCAAAGTGTTTTTACAACCAGTAATGAGGAGACTGGAGCTGGTGAAGAGGCCAGGAAAACTTACTGTGATTCCATCTGGCAGGGATTGCCCGCCAATGACAGTAACCTACAGACTACAGGTTAGCTATGGGGCTTAGGGTCATGGTTTCTCTTGTTTACTTATATCTTTGTCTTTTGTTATCTTGAAAATAGTTTATAAGAATTGTTCGTTGGCTACGAGTAAGCTAAGTTGACTTGTATATAATTTTACTAATATTGGGAACTATACCATGTGTTTATTCAGGGTAATATATTTATGTAGTTCTTCTGGACAAGGCGTACAGACTCTAAATCGCGATATAGTTTTATCAATTACAACGCGTTGCTGTGCACTAATGGACTTATCTGGAGGGGTCTTTCTATTACTTATACTATTAAGCTATACGTTAGAAAAAAATATATTTGTGCTTGATGTGATTCCATGCGTAATTTGGTTCGGACTTTCTGACACTCCTAGATGAGTTCATAGATGTTCTTATTTTGTTCATGACACTTTAATGTTATGTTCACAACATGTTTATTTTCCTATCAGGGTTTAGATGGCGAAGCTACTGAACCTATGATTAAGGAGCTGGAAGAGGAAAGGGAGGAATCACAAGATCCTGAAATCGAGTTTGCCATAGCTGGTGCTGTTAGGGAATACGGAGGCCTTGAGATTATTTTGAGCATGATTCAGGTATGTTCTTTTAAGTTTATTTGCA
Source organism: Eragrostis tef (assembly GCA_000970635.1). Classification (NCBI taxonomy): domain Eukaryota; kingdom Viridiplantae; phylum Streptophyta; class Magnoliopsida; order Poales; family Poaceae; genus Eragrostis; species Eragrostis tef. The sequence goes on from LAPY01001700.1 coordinate 49,661, forward strand.
GGTGTCTGCTTCATCCCGAAGTTAGATTAATCTATTAGGCAGCATGTCAACATGAAGTTCAACATATTGTGTTAATTCTGTGTTTAGATTAATCTATTTAGCAGTATGTCAACATGAAGTTCAACATATCGTGTTAATTTTGTGTTCCAGCCTTGTTAACTTGAAGATGAATTTTTTTGTACTAATATTTTTAATCCTTTTGAGCAGAGCCTGCGTGATGATGAGTTAAGATCTAATCAAGAAGAGTTGGCTTCTGTTCTTAACCTTCTGAAGTATTGTTGCAAAATTCGTGAAAATAGATGTGCTTTGTTACGCCTGGGTGCTTTGGGTTTGCTTCTTGAGACAGCTAGACGTGCATTTTTGGTGGATGCAACGGAACCAGCTGAAGGTATTCTATTAATTGTAGAAAGTCTTACTATGGAAGCCAATGAGAGTGACATAAGCATTGCCCAAAGTGTTTTTACAACCAGTAATGAGGAGACTGGAGCTGGTGAAGAGGCCAGGAAAATTGTTCTTATGTTTTTGGAGCGACTATGTCATCATCTAGGTGCCAAAAAATCAAACAAGCAACAAAGGAATGAGGAAATGGTGGCAAGGATCTTGCCTTACCTGACCTACGGAGAGCCAGCAGCTATGGAAGCTCTCATTCAACATTTTGACCCGTACCTTAGGGACTGGACTGAATTTGACCGGTTGCAGAAGCAACATGAAGAGAATCCAAAAGATGACAGTATAAGCCAAAAGGCATCGGTGCAGCGATCTGCTGTTGACAACTTTGTTCGTGTCTCTGAGTCACTCAAGACTAGTTCATGCGGTGAGAGGTTGAAAGAGATTATTTTGGAGAAGGGCATTACAAAAGCTGCTGTTAAGCATGTGAAGGAAAGCTTTGCTTGTGCAGGACAGACTGGTTTTAGAACAAGTGCAGAATGGACCTCTAGCTTAAAGCTGCCATCTATTCCACTCATTCTATCTATGTTGAAAGGGCTAGCTAAGGGCCATTTGCCTACACAGAAATGCATTGATGATGAAGGTATACTACCACTGCTTCACGCTATGGAAGGGGTGCCTGGTGAGAATGAAATTGGTGCAAGAGCAGAAAATCTTTTGGACACGCTGGCCAACAAAGAAAGTAATGGTGATGGCTTCCTTGGTGAGAAGATTCAAGAGTTGCGACATGCTACGCGGGATGAGATGCGCCGCCGTGCTCTTGAGAAAAGAGAGATGCTACTCCAGGTAATTCATATAATTTCATCAGCTGCTGTATTTGTCCCGTTGTACGCCTATTGAAGTTCTATTCTGCAATTATTTATCGCGGCATCTATCAGGTTTGGATTCTACATGTACTCATGTTCATATTTGGCCTTTTCCTTTTGTACTTCAGGGTCTAGGAATGCGGCAAGAATTTGCTTCCGATGGAGGTAGGCGTATTGTTGTCTCTCAGCCTATAATCGAAGGTTTGGATGATGTGGAAGAAGAGGAAGATGGGCTAGCATGTATGGTTTGCAGAGAAGGGTATACTTTAAGACCAACAGACATGCTAGGAGTCTATGCATTCAGTAAACGAGTGAATTTGGGTGCAACAAGTTCTGGTAGCGGCCGAGGGGACTGTGTTTACACTACTGTAAGCCACTTCAACATTATACACTACCAATGTCATCAGGAAGCTAAACGAGCTGATGCTGCACTGAAGAATCCCAAAAAGGAATGGGATGGCGCTACCTTGCGAAATAATGAGACATTGTGTAATTGTATCTTTCCATTGAGGGGGCCATCCGTTCCTCTTGGGCAGTATACTCGGTGTGTCGATCAGTACTGGGATCAATTAAATTCTCTTGGACGAGCAGATGGGAGCCGTCTCCGCTTGTTGACCTATGACATTGTTCTGGTATGTGATGCTGACTTCAATCGCATGTTCTTGATAATGTTCGGTCATGCATTACATGATTCAATCTGTGTGAACTGCATTATCTAGTAATAATCTATGTTTAGTTTTATTTTCATCCATTCTTAATTTTAATTTGGCCCTAGGCAATCCATTGCCGCATTGGCAGCATATTTGTTATTCTTGTTTCTGTTTATCGTGCACACTAAAAAGAACTCATTCAGTTCCAAAATACACTTCCAAAACATATATCATTTCAGAATGTGTGCTGCCAAACATCTGAACTTTGATCATTCAAACAGAACTATATCAAATTTTGCACATACTAATAATATAGTTGAGGTTTTCGTCACTAGTCTGAAGTATCCCTATATCATTATTGTTAGCAATCGGCAGTTATAAAAAGTACTACCTCTGTCAAAAGAAGCATTTCAGGCGACATGCCAGAACATGCACTTGTCCAGGCATAATTAGAAATGCTTATATTTTTGTATGGAGGTAGTAGTGATCAAGGTGCATTGTAAACCATTCTGATGTTTCGAACAAAACAGCAACAGGTTACTTTGGCTAAAAGATAGGACTAGCTATTGTACGCTTTATAAGTTTTGATGTAAGAATAAAAGTTTGACCCTGAGTTTTAATACCAGACATTCATTTCACACGACTGATCACAGAAAATGGTTCTTTTGTTTCAACTAGATGCTGGCCAGGTTTGCAACAGGCGCTTCTTTCAGCACTGACTGCAAAGGTGGGGGAAGGGAAAGCAACTCGCGCTTTCTTCCATTCATGGTCCAGATGGCTTCTCATATTGTTGATGCAAGTGCCAACCAGCAGCGTCATGCGATGGCTAAGGCTGTCACCACGTACCTGTCCAGCTCCCCATCAACGACGGAATCTCCTATTCGGCTTTCAGCTTCTGTCTCTGGATCCCGTACTAGTTCAGGTTCCTCGGAGGAGACGGTACAGTTCATGATGGTCTATTCCCTTTTGTCGGAGTCTTATGAGAGCTGGCTCCAGCACCGCCCGGCTTTCCTGCAGAAGGGCATCTACCATGCTTATATGCAACATAAACATGGGCGATCGAACCTCAAGCCGTCCCTGGATTCATCTTCCTCAGCGGTTCGGTCAGAAGAAGGTTCATCCGCAGATACAGAGGACAACAAAAGGCTCTTTGCCATTGTCCAGCCGATGCTGGTGTACGCCGGCTTGATTGAGCAGCTGCAGCAGTTCTTCAAGAAAGGAAAATCATCCAGCACGAGCAAGTCGGGTGAGAATGTTGAAACAGGCGGCAACCTTGAGAAGTGGGAGATCCTGATGAAAGAGAAGCTGGGCAGCATGAAGGAGATGGTGGGGTTCTCCAAGGACATGCTCTCCTGGCTCGAGGACATGACCTCATCTGATGATTTGCAAGAAGCATTCGATGTCATGGGTGCACTGACCGATGTATTCTCCAGCGGTCACTCGAAATGTGAAGATTTTGTCCGGGCGGCCATAAATGCTGGCAGGAGCTGAGTGCGAGAACGGAACGGAGGTTCCACGGTGTTGTGTTGTGTTGATATATAAAGCCGTCTGTTTTTGTATGAATAGGCATCTTTTGTGGTAGGTAGATGCAACACTACAGCCCTGTTTGATGAACTGGCTCGAATTGTACAATAGTACGCCCCCGTCGACGTGCCATATCGTGCAGGTCCATTGGCCCCCCACATGTTTCCTTACAGTTGCAGTATTTTTGCTATCTTGTCTTCCCATCGTACTTGCTGCTTGGCCGATGGTCGGGAGGTATAGCCCTTAATGAGAATTATTTGAGGAAGACGTTGTGTAAACCAGCTAGTATTTTCATTTTGCTCTTGAACAGGGAGCCTGGCAGGATCACCCTATCAGGCTGCCAGCTTTATCTGTAAAGCCCATTCGATGCTCCGTTAGCTGAGACAAAGCATCGTTGCTCCTACAACCGATTTGTTGTTTTTAACTTATCTTCCCTTCGCACCGTTCCGAAGGTTAAAAGGTGGACGGCAACTGTTAGCTTCTTTTTTTTTTACCCCCCGTAGGTGTGCTAGCAGCAAGTACAAAATTACAAAATTGTACTAGCAGCGAGCTCCGAGCTGCACCAAAAATTTCAATCAAGTAATGAATGCACCAAAAAATTGCAACAGAGCTGGTGCCGCCTCTGAGATGGATGAGCAAGAAGCACGGCCCACCGTCCGTTGATTTGCCTCGCCCGCCCGAACTGTTCCTACCGAACGCCACTGTTAGCTACAAATAAATAAGCGTACCGTGGTAGATCAACGCAGCACCGTCTCGAGCCTGAGCGAGCCAGATGGCCTTGCTGCAGCTGCTCCTCGCCACGAGCCTCGTGATGGCGCAGGTCCTACTGCGGGGCGCCGCCGCCGCAGGCAAGGTCCCGGCGGTGATCGTGTTCGGCGACTCGACGGCCGACACCGGCAACAACAACTTCATCCAGACTTTGTTCAGGGGCAACTACCCGCCGTACGGCCGGGACTTCGCCGGCGGGGGCGCCACCGGCCGGCTGGCCAA
>LAPY01001700.1:58607-72231 GCA_000970635.1 Eragrostis tef
AGGCCTCAGGGAGCCGGCGGTGGCGGAGCAATCGCGGCCGCCTGGCGTCGGAGACGGCAGCGGAGCACGGGATGACGTTCCACAAGTACTCGTCGCTGCGCCGCCGGCAGATCCGGATCGAGACGGAGGCGTGGGAGCAGGCGGCCAAGGAGTACCGCGAGCTGCTCGCGGACATGTGCGAGCAGAAGCTCGCGCCCAACCTGCCCTACGTCAAGTCCCTCTTCCTCGGCTGGTTCGAGCCGCTGCGGGACCAGATCATCGCAGAGCAGGAGCTCGTGGCCGTGCCCGGCTCGCGCGCCGCACACGGCCCGTACTTCAACATGCTCCCGGCAGACATGATGGCAGTTATCACGATGCACAAGCTCATGGGGCTGCTCATGACGGGCAACGCGGATGGTAGTGTCCGAGTCATACAGGCCGCATGCCAGATTGGCGAGGCAATTGAGCATGAGGTATGTGGATTGGTTGCAACTATGTGCCTGCATTAAAATTAGTCTTTAGCTCACGGAGACGGTTCCCTTGGTTATTGGAAACCTGAAGATCTTGAACTTATAAGGAGTTCTTGGCTTCTTGCCAAGTGAACTATTTTTTACTTCTCAAAGTATTTACAGATAGGAAAAATCAGAATCGTAAATGATGTAGTATCTCAATGAATAAATTACGGGGGTCATACTTGATAACGATTGGTGCGAAGATAATCTACCCTTTAAATCTTCAGTGCAGCACTTAACTGACTGGTCACTGGGTTGTTGTTGATTGCGATTTATGGTTATGCTGTCATTGTTTTTCTAGTAATCTGACGTGTTGCAGCAGAAGATAATAACCATCTAATTATTCTCCTATATCCAGAAATAATGCTATGGGTTTTGCTGATATTCTAGTAGTTTGTTGGACCATGAGATGATCTTGTAATGTCATGGTCTCCATTTGAAATTGCAATGCACTGATTCATGCTCTCTTTGGGCCAGAAATACTGCCAATCTTCACCCTCTATATTTGTTGTTGTTGAATCAAGATATACCTTTGGGCTGTTGTCGGTTCTGGTTTTAACCTTTTGGGGTTCCTATTGATCTTGAGTAAAGTTTTAATTCTTTGCTTTTGGTTTTAATGAGAGCACTTATTTAGGTGTCAACATTCGTGCTATAACTTGTATTATACCTTCCTTGGCTAGGTTCGAATCCACAAATTTCTGGAGAAGACAAAGAAGAAAAGCAACAAAGAAGTTGACAACGAAGAAGAAACTGCTGATTCGGATATTGCCAAAGAACAACAGCGCTTAAGAAAGAAAGTTACTAATTTGATGAAAAAGCAAAAGATACGGTATGTAAGGACTATTGTGAAGAACCAAGATAGCTCCAGGCCATGGGGTCAAGATAATCAAGCAAAAGTATGAATCCTTTGCTAAATATTTACTTGATATATGTTGTTTACTCCCTGCACTCTTTTCACTGATGACATTTCCTGTTATCTTCGCTCTTCTATAGGTTGGTAGTCGGTTGATTGAGCTATTTATTGAAACAGCTCATATACAACCACCTGCTAGCCAGTCATCAGAAGATGGTCCACCTGACATTCGACCTGCTTTCAGACATGAAATGAGGACTGTACCAAAAGAACAACAGTAATGATGCTCTCTTATGTAATCTATTATGTTCCAAGAGTAGAAAAGTAGTATTATGCTTCATCATAACCTGTATGCTTTCTCATGCCTTTTATTTCGACAGGAAGCATAGTCGCCGGTATGGCGTGATCAAGTGTGATCCACTGGTGCGGCAAGGCCTGGATAGAACAGTTAGTTGACCCTTCTGTAGTAATCTTATCAAAAATAGCTTTAACCTAATTTTGCATTCCTTAATCACTTAACTGAACATGTTCTCATTACAGGCAAAGCATATGGTCATCCCGTACATGCCTATGTTGATTCCACCAATCAGCTGGTCCGGGTTGGTATTATTGGCCTTTTCCTTCGTTTAAATATTAGCAGTTACATGATATACCATAGAAAACTGAAAAGATTAGCTGCCGTGTGTGGTGGTTGAGAATTTGGGATTTTATAGTGTGTCATCATGTAATGATTGTGATATTTCCTTTCTTAGTTTGTGTGCTATTCAGGTTCATGCAAATGCAAACTGTTTTATCAGATATTTCTCTTATTACTTATTTTGTGGAGTAATTGGTATTCAGTATTCTTAAATTTTCTACAGATATGACAAAGGGGCACACTTGTTTTTGCCATCCTATGTGATGCGCACACATGGAGCAAGGCAACAGAGGGAGGCTGTAAAAAAGGCCCCAGCAGAACAACTGCAATCAGTTTTTGAGGTACTGTCTGTTGTTCCTAACTTGTACAAATAGATGAATAATTCTGTGTGAAATGAATGCCTAAATTTTCTTACATGGAGATCCAATGTTCCATTAGAGCCAATGTTATTCAAGATCTGATTCTATACATATTGATAGTTGTTTATGCTGAGCATAGATATGATCAAAGATACAGACTTCTCTGTGTGGATGTACAAGTGCTAAATTGCAAATTGCTACGTAATACCGTTTATATTACTATTATATCTTGCTCAGTAAAATATCCATTGCTCCATATCCTAAGATTTCCAAAACATTTTTTTCAAAAATAAAATAAAACGGTCCATTGTGAGCCTGGTGGAGCCATCACGTTGGGGCAAACTTATTCTCTTTAGTTGTGAGATTTCGTCACTTAATAATGCATTGTCTCTCTCAGGCCTTGAATACTCTTGGGAGCACAAAGTGGAGGGTCAACAAAAAAGTTCTTAGTATTGTTGACAGAATATGGTCAAGTGGTGGCAGGCTTGGTGATTTGGTTGATCGAAATGATGTGAGTTGGTTTATTTCTTTTGCAAAAGATTTGATTAAATGGGTATGTTATCCAATCATAAGTCTCAGCAAGTTTTTCATTTACTCAGGTTCCCCTGCCAGAGAAACCTGACACTGAAGATGAAGCTCAGCTGAAGAAGTGGAGGTGGCATACGAGGTCAGTCAAGAAGGAAAACTGTGAACGACATTCTCAGAGATGTGATGTTGAACTGAAACTTGCTGTAAGTGACTATTCGGAATCTTTATTTGGATCCGTCGTGCTGGTTATCATTTAATCACTCTTTCATCTAATGCATACATCTTGCTCACAGGTTGCCCGAAAAATGAAAGATGAAGAGGGTTTTTTCTATCCACACAACCTTGACTTTAGAGGTCGTGCTTATCCAATGCACCCATACCTGAACCATTTGGGTTCAGATCTTTGTCGTGGGGTTTTGGAGTTTGCTGAAGGTCGGCCACTAGGCAAATCAGGCTTGCGCTGGCTGAAGATACACCTAGCAAATTTGTATGCTGGTGGTGTTGACAAGTTATCCTACGATGGCCGTATTGCATTTACTGAGAATCACTTGGAGGAAATATTTGACTCAGCTGATAGGCCTCTAGAAGGCAAACGATGGTGGCTTAAGGCTGAGGACCCATTTCAGTGCCTGGCTGTATGCATGAATCTTGCTGAAGCTTTAAGAAGCTCTTCACCAGAAACAACAATATCTCATATTCCTGTGCATCAGGTACTGATATGTCACCATTTTTCCATTAATTGTTTTTATAGAAGTCTTATACTAATTTCCAATATATTATATGCAATGTATGAAGACATCAAGTGATATAGTACTAGAAGTTCATAGTTTTCATCCCTGATAGAAGACCAGTCTCTTTTGTTCAATATGTTTTTGTCTCTTGTATTCGGTCATGCTCAACCACTTCAACTTCAAGTAGTTTACCCATACATTTGGATGTGACACTTAGTGCCTGTCATGTTTGATCACATTGACCTTTGTTATACTTGATGCGTTTATCAAACCTTCTAGCATTTGAGTGGCATGTCAGTTGTCAAAAATGGTAGTGTTTGTCTTGATAACTCTGCTAAGACCGTGAAAGTTGTAAAGGAACATCTGTGTATCAGTGTATCACGCATACATAAATAATTTTCCCAAACATAAAAATATATAATTCTAGTGACTCAATATGCTTTATATTTCACTCCAATGTTTGTTATGTGGATCTCAATTACATTAAATCTTCTGTTTTCAGGATGGTTCTTGCAATGGCCTGCAACACTATGCAGCGCTTGGAAGGGATAAGGTTAGTTCATGCCTCCATAACTAAATGATTGTCCTGCTTTTGTTAAAATTGTTTTGTGTATTTATATCCCACTATGTAATTATGTTTAGCACGGTTAGTAATTCTTTTTTTTTTTTAAATTTTCATCCAGCTGGGTGCCCTTGCTGTCAACTTAGTTGCTGGAGACAAGCCTGCAGATGTTTACTCCGAAATAGCTAACAGGTATGCTGTTTGTGTGGCATTATGTTTTGCTCTGGAACATGCCTACCAAACTTGTCGCGCCATTGGAACATGGAGAACTCTATATTCTATAGCTTGTTGGGCCATCTGTTCTGGGTGGTTCTTATGATTTCCAAAATCCAAATATTGCTTTTTTCAAGAAATCTAAAATATTATATGTCTGCATCGAAAATCCTTATTTGCTCTAGAAAACTAGATGACTAGATATAGTTGAACTCTAGTTAATTTGTTTTCTCATTCTCTGCCTTTTAAGACACCTTTTATGGATTATTTTTATTTTTCGCTCATGGAATAGCTTGCACGTTTGAAATTGATGATGATAATGTAGAGCACAAAGTTTATTCAAATGTTGGGTTGGGATTCACCAGTGCTGTTCTTTTCCTGATGCAACATATTCCTTTCAAACATTGGTGATGGATTTTGTAGTTACATTTCCTTATTTGTGCTCCAGAGTTTTGGAAATTATGAGGAGAGATGCACAAAAAGATCCTTCGACAGATCCTGACGCAGCACGTGCCCGTCGGATACTTAATCAGGTGCCTCTTTTTTTTTATGTTGGCATAAAGTTCTAAAATTAGGTATCATCATTAGATAGATAAAAATGAAATCTTATTTATATGCTTCGTTTCGGTACTGTCTGGAACGACTCATTGCACCAAGCAATCATTACGCTCCATACCACTCATTCCACTCATTCCACTCGTGACCCCATTCGGAATGTCCGGATAGCTAGTATGTCCTATTGCATTAGGTAAAAGAATAGAGACTAGTATAAACTAAGATATAGACTGCTTACAGAATTCCTCAATACCGAAAAATATTTTAATTTGTTACATACAACCACCGAATAATAATGAACTCATGTTAGCATTTATAGCCGTCGTTTGTCTTAATGAATGTTGGCTAATTATATCCTCAACATGACATTCTTTCAAATGCTTAAGTACTACTGATTGATAACCCATTTTTAAGAAAATATTACCCGTTTCCTAGTAAGACATTATGCACTTTTGGAACTCTTTGAATGTTTGCAATCTGGATTATTGCAGTTAATAAATATTTAGTTGATGAAGCATTCTACCTAATTGGTTGTTTCTTTCTTGAAAACTACCTAATTGGTTGTAACAAATACTTTGTTGTCACGGGTCTTTTTTGTGTTCTGTTTGGTCTAGAGAGTTTAGTTTTGGTAAAACCTTAATAATTCTAGTTGGATTTTCTGTTACGACTGTACCAAAATGCTCTCCACAAACTTCCACATTCCCACATTAAACAATTAGAAATAAACGAGTGCTTTTGGAAAGCTACTGCACTGCCAAATAGAGCCTAAGTAGCTTACCATACAGAGTTTCTTTAATCTGGTACATGGGTTATTTTGTTATCCGTTATCATTTCAGTTTGTAACCTAGCTTGCTTGTTGGCCAGTAAAAGAATTATTCGGAATGCTATTTTTAGTGTTGACTTGTTTTTAATCCTTATTTATAAATTCAGGTTGATAGAAAACTGGTAAAGCAAACTGTGATGACATCTGTCTATGGTGTCACTTATGTTGGAGCACGTGAACAAATTAAAAGAAGATTAAAGGAGAGGGGTGTCATTTGTGAGGATGCAGAACTTTTTGGTTCAGCTTGCTATGCCGCCAAGGTGGATGATCTTACCCAGTGAATCTATTTACTTCTGCTATCTGGTGTATTTCCTGTTTGGGTAAAATGCCTGACTTCTTTATTTGTTTGATAGGTTACACTGACTGCACTAGGTGAGATGTTTCAAGCCGCCCGTAGTATCATGAACTGGCTTGGTGAATGTGCCAAGGTACCATCCCTAGTATCATATGTCTTCTGAGCATCAGTTACATGTCGAATGATATTTCATACTACATTTGCACTGAAACCCATTTCATTGCAAACCTTTTCTAATTGTTAACAGCAGTTGCTCCTAGCTTTAAAAATTTTCTCTTGTCTTGTGGTTAAATCTTTTCTCTGAAAAACCAATTCACTGTAAATGAGGAAGCATGCAAAAGTTTTCTTATCAACTATATGTTTGAATACACTGCATGCCGTGATCGATATAATATCTAATCTCAAAATATACGAATGGGTTGAGTTCCTTCATATTAATAGAGGAAAAATAAAAAAAATAAGAGAAGAGGATGCCACATACGTGTGCAAGGCACTGTTGTTGATATATACAGGCCTTAGAAGGCTTCTAGCATCAAAACACCTAAAACCTATGCTTCTTGTGAAAGATTGAACAGTTTTAAGGGCACAACACACTCAGTCATCAACATGTTCCCCATCCTTTTATATATCAAGCACTAGTACCTTATTTTGTTGGATATCTCTGTGAGTGTTATAACCAAAGATATTTAATTGTGTACACTTATTTTGCTTTACAGGTAATCGCTACTGAAAATGAACCAGTTAAATGGATGACCCCACTTGGGCTTCCAGTTGTTCAACCATATCGCAAACTAGGGAGGCATCTTGTATGTAATTCTTTGTTCTTGATCTTCTATTATTGTTTCAGCTTGAAAGTCGTGTCCAGTTTCTTGACCTATTATGAATGTGACATTCTTGATGTTTTCCTTGTAGATTAAAACATCATTACAAGTTCTGACCCTTCAACGCGAGACTGATAAGGTATGCACCTTCTTGCATGGGCAAAATCCGCATATTTTTAAGATTGGTCATTGGTTATGACTTGTTGCTGATTGAAATGTCCGGTGGTCATCTGAAATTGGTGGCATGATCTCATTTCGTATAATTTATATTTGTACCAGCCATATGGAAATTTGTAATGGCTTCATGATTAACTCAGTCAAATTCTAACTGGTTAAAAAGGTGATATCCTCCATGGAAATGAACCCCCTTTATATTTATAACCACACTTACAACATAGCTTGGCGCAATAGTAGTTTAACAACCCATGCAGGAATTGTGTGCATCGCAGTAGTTGGGTTATTGAAAAACGTGGACTGCTGTTGTATTATGGTGGAATTCAGTACATTTGTGGAGCGCCTCATTGCTTACATGCAGTAAACTCCTAAACTAGGTTATGGTGAAGCGGCAGCGGACAGCTTTTCCTCCAAACTTTGTCCACTCTCTTGACGGCTCACATATGATGATGACTGCTGTTGCTTGCAAAAGGCAAGGCCTCAACTTTGCAGGTTAGTGTTGTATTCACAAAATTCTTGTGTGGTGATTGGACCAGTGCATAAATAGCCTAATATTTGGAATTCATTACTCTAATTCTTATTTTTATATAACCAATGCAGGAGTTCATGATTCTTACTGGACCCATGCTTGTGATGTTGATACAATGAACAAAATACTGCGTGAAAAGTTTGTGGAGCTATATGATACGCCGATTTTAGAAAATGTATGTATATCTTGACCCATGTCATAGCCATTGAGTCAACAATCATTTGTACTAGAAAATAGGAAAAATATTTCTTTTTGCATTCGATAATTCTTATGTTAACCATATATTTTTGCTCTCTCTCTCTCTCTCTCTCACTCTCTCCAAAAGTGCAGCCTGTCCTGTAGCAGCATGAATTGAGAGGATGTTTAGTGCTCATTATTTAGGGTGCATAAGTTGGTCAGAAATATTATTTTCTTGTTAATACTTAATAGATCCTGTTGGTGTGTATATGATGGTGGTGGGAAGTACGGTAGTCATATTTTCTAATCATGCATACCTCATTGTGTGGTTCCTAATTTTTGAATAGCAGATGACAACTGTGTTTCTGAACTTTTTATATTTGATACAGTTGTTGGAGAGCTTTGAGAAATCTTTCCCTACAGTAAAATTTCCACTGTTGCCAGAGAGGGGAGATTTTGATCTGAAGGATGTCCTCGAGTCTCCATATTTCTTCAACTAGCTGTCATGGTGACATTGCATTGTTCAACACTGCTGCCCAGTTGCGGCCTATGACAGTCATCCTGAGCTCACAGTACATGGCCTTTCAGCCTGGATGATGAAGACAGCTTTCATGGACAGGTCTCCAAGTGAATTTACGGAGGTATTTCAAAGGGTGCTCTTATGCTCTGCTGTACAATTTCGTACTTAGAGCTGGCAGACATTTGCAGGGGCATTAATATGGTTTGAGATTGGCCATAACTGATTACGCAGCACAGGACGTTTGCAGATTTTTCGCAAACAAAGCCAAATAAGCGGAATCCACTGTCAAGCTCATAGTGGCGGGAGTTCTGCTGTGTTTAGGTTGTAGCATAGTTTTGATCGTTTTTTTTTTCTTGTCTTCTTTTAACAGTCCGGCTCACGCATAGAGGAAAACAGTCCTAAAGATCCACAGATCCTTGTAAATGTAATTATGTAATTTTTGGGCCTCTTTTGCTAATCTATCTTCCCCCTTCAGGGGTTTCTGCCGAGCAGGACGCGTGAAAAGTTTGTGGAGCTATATGATACGCCGATTTTAGAAAATGTATGTATATCTTGACCCATGTCATAGCCATTGAGTCAACAATCATTTGTACTAGAAAATAGGAAAAATATTTCTTTTTGCATTCGATAATTCTTATGTTAACCATATATTTTTGCTCTCTCTCTCTCTCTCTCTCACTCTCTCCAAAAGTGCAGCCTGTCCTGTAGCAGCATGAATTGAGAGGATGTTTAGTGCTCATTATTTAGGGTGCATAAGTTGGTCAGAAATATTATTTTCTTGTTAATACTTAATAGATCCTGTTGGTGTGTATATGATGGTGGTGGGAAGTACGGTAGTCATATTTTCTAATCATGCATACCTCATTGTGTGGTTCCTAATTTTTGAATAGCAGATGACAACTGTGTTTCTGAACTTTTTATATTTGATACAGTTGTTGGAGAGCTTTGAGAAATCTTTCCCTACAGTAAAATTTCCACTGTTGCCAGAGAGGGGAGATTTTGATCTGAAGGATGTCCTCGAGTCTCCATATTTCTTCAACTAGCTGTCATGGTGACATTGCATTGTTCAACACTGCTGCCCAGTTGCGGCCTATGACAGTCATCCTGAGCTCACAGTACATGGCCTTTCAGCCTGGATGATGAAGACAGCTTTCATGGACAGGTCTCCAAGTGAATTTACGGAGGTATTTCAAAGGGTGCTCTTATGCTCTGCTGTACAATTTCGTACTTAGAGCTGGCAGACATTTGCAGGGGCATTAATATGGTTTGAGATTGGCCATAACTGATTACGCAGCACAGGACGTTTGCAGATTTTTCGCAAACAAAGCCAAATAAGCGGAATCCACTGTCAAGCTCATAGTGGCGGGAGTTCTGCTGTGTTTAGGTTGTAGCATAGTTTTGATCGTTTTTTTTTTCTTGTCTTCTTTTAACAGTCCGGCTCACGCATAGAGGAAAACAGTCCTAAAGATCCACAGATCCTTGTAAATGTAATTATGTAATTTTTGGGCCTCTTTTGCTAATCTATCTTCCCCCTTCAGGGGTTTCTGCCGAGCAGGACAGTGCTCGGCTGGTGCTGACAACAGATTATTTCATAATTTTGTAGTTGTAAGTTAATATTTCATTAAATAAAGTGATATAAAATGCTTTCCGTTATTCTAGCTGTCCATATAGTTTTGGGATATTTGTAGTGTTGATTGCAGATGGCGAATTTTGGTTATTGTATGGAACTTCGTGATTGGATGATGCCATCCATGTGTGGTTTCGTGTTACTCTGGATGAGATTAGTAATAGCAATGATACATGATAATTTTTGTTCGCTAATTTCATTAGTTCATGCTCTCAACTGCGGAAGTATTTAATTAACTGTGTAAAGCATACAAGGCAATAAGAAAACTCCTGTGATAAGAATCACGTGCAGTTGTAGCCAATTTGGAGACAACGCTCAGCAATTTTGCCCATGATGGAGATTAAGGAACTTACTCGGTTTTTTCATGAGTTTTCTTTTATTTATGTTAGTATAGCAGGAGAAATGATTTTTCTATCCTAATACACAAAATATATTCTAACTTGAAATTTTTCACAGACAAAACCAAGTATTTTGAGTGTCCCACCGACAAAAATCTCTATGTAATTTGCGCCGAGCAAAGTTGTGATTGCTCATGGTGGCTGGCAAAACTCATACATGCGGCACCACCGTCCACCGGCCCCTTGAGGGAACCCATAGCCACTCCAATGATGATATGTCATTATAAAAGCGGCAATTGCATTCTTAACTCACTCTGATTTTCAGTTATGGTTTTTGCTCCACTTTTGTAACTTTATCTAATAAAGTGATATAAAATGCTTTCTGTTGTTATTCTGGTTGTCCATATGGTTTAGGATATTTGTAATGTTAATTGCAGACAGCGAGATTTGGTGATTGGCTGATGCTCCCTTTTATGGTTTCATGTTACTCTCGACGAGATTAGTAATAGCAATGTTTTATTACTTCTTGTCCCTTATTATTCTTAATATATTCAAGGCAGTTCTCTTGTGTTTTCAAGATTTTTTTTTGGTTATAGTGTTATCCTTACATTTTGGCATTTTATCTTTTAAGTTTTGAATCCGAATCAAGACTGCCTGTAGTTTGTTAGAGGTACTTAGCGGTGTCAAATGAGTTATATCCTTTTGATTTTAAAAGACTCTGTAATTTTACCCCTTTCCTTTAAGAATCACCTGGATCTGGTACAAATAATAAGGATAATAAGTTTGGACATGATCTTTTTGTATCACTTTGAACCCTTGTCTACAAAATACAATTAAACTCCATTTAAATAGTGTCTAAACGTTAGCAGGGGACCACTGTCTATGACTAAAAGGCTGTTTAAATTGATTAAATGCTAAATGATGGTCGGCCGACTGTCTATCGTTTACAGTCTAGGAAATCATTCCTTTGAACGAATGTAAACACTGGAGTGCCTGTGGATAATCAGATGCAACTATGCTGTGTGAAGCATCAAATGGTAAATAGAATTCGGTGCCATACACCGAATCACGTGTACTCGAGATTAAGACCAAAAATCTTGGATGTGATCGATTCAAAGTTGAATCAAACCCACACCCCAACAATCGAAAGATAATTCTACCACTGTAATTCAACCATAATCATTTTCAAAAATAATAAAAATAATTTGACCGAAAAATGGTCACCATTACATGGAGAAAACTACTCCAAAATTGTTTCTAACCAATCATAAACATAATAATATGATATTCTAGTCTTCATCAGCCTGCCTACAATTGAAAGAAGTTGAAAGTTTTTTTTTTTGCTAAATTGCTTTGAAGCACAGAACTGATGATTCCAGACTTTCTAAGTTGAAAGTTTTCATTCTAACAGAAATTTTCAGCCAAGTAGGTCGATCGACCGAACAAGACTCAAGACATGAACTCTTCTAATAAGTTTCACCACCTATTGTTGATCAACAATAAGTAACAGCTTTTCCATGACATGATAAAACAAATTCGTGAAATCTCACTTTATGGAAATAAAAGACATACACCACAAATTTATTGCCATACGAAAAGATACATAATCAAAAGGGAAATCAATTCCCATCGATCAACTTCTTCAGGTTAACTGGCATAATGAAACGGGCATGGTCGTCATTGTAGAATGCAGCAGCAGTGAGCTTAGCAGCCCTCTCTGTGGGGAACTCTTGGTCCCAAAACCAATACTGTGTGCGGTTGCCACATGGTGGTGAATCGTCGCCATACTCATATGCTGGGGGCGCGCAAGGGCCATTGCAGCATGCACTGTGACTATCCTCGAATCCTGCACATCAGTAACAAGATCCTCGTATCATTAACATTCGAACAATAGTTTCCCAAGTTTGTAGATACAAGATTGCACATAAACACATCAAGGATCTAGTAGATATATCAATAGTTTTACCAAGAGCGGACGGATTCGTGAAGGTGTTATTTGAGAAGGCGTAGTAGTCAGCAATGGAGTACTGGAAGCCATGCAGAGAGGAGCTGAGGCCAGCCAGGAGGGGCTTGAGTCCCTCGTTGAATTGGTTGGCCAAACTGTTCATTGCCTCATTACAGCCACCAGAGCGGAAGTTCCGAGCCCACGGCACACACCCGACAGGCGGAACGTTAATGATCATAAACTTCCTCGCACCCTTATTGTACAATGTAGTGATGGCAGATCCATAGGAGGAAAGAAGGAATGGCACGTTGAACTTGGTCCCAAGGGGGGACTTGAACCTTGAGGCGTGATAAACAAACCGTAGGTCTATGGTGCCAATACCGAGGAGGAAGAGGGATTTGGATACCAGCTTGCTCAGCTGGTGCTTACTGAGGTTAGTCTCCATCTGGCCTATTGAGGCTCCGAAGTACTCCACTTGCTTCTGTAGTGGAATAACCGCTTCATCGAGCTACAAAAGTAACAAATGGTTAATTGTTGTTGAGGTCACGAGGACCCTTAGATTCTGGTCCAAACTTCCAATAGGTCATTCTTTTCATGTTTTCCATCTTCCATTTTTTCTTGTTCGTATTACTCTATACTATGGCATCAGATTCACAACACGTTCATCCATATAAGTGCGTATATGGACAAAGTTAGGCGTCAAATCTCTATGTAAGAAAAAATTCATCCAGATGTGATCAATAAGATGTCCATTACTGCTATATTTGTTTACAAATGCCATATATAATTCGTAGTGACTCAAATTAATGTATAGTTCCAGTTGTAAGTATGCAGTGACTTACAGGTGTGTCCAAAATACTGGCATCTGCGGATGCATAATTGATTCCAGAAAAATTGGTGTCAATCTGTATGGCACCCGTGAGTGATAGATAGGGTGGAGGGCTCATTTCGAATCCCATAGTCTTTGCTACATCCATGCAAGCAGCACTCATTAGTCAGAGGGAAAATGGAAACTTGTATGCCTTGTTTATACGACTGTGTTAGATGTCATGGACGTAACAGAGTCATACAAATGGGTAGTAGTAGTACTAAAATCGAAGTTATTATGTAAATATCCTAGACGAAAGAAATCGTGGTTAGACGATAACCAACTTTTAACCTGACTAACACCCGTTTTAGAAACAATAAATTGAACAAAATTGAGTATTTTTTCTTTGCATATATTAGTACTCATTATTCCAAGTGGTACTGAATAGCTTGAAGCATGAAGCACAGCTTTGGACCTTTGCTGGTGCTCGAAGGCTCAAAGACTTGGTCTTGGTCGGCTACTAGAAAGTACCTAAGCATTTGGTTGTAGTTCCTTGGGTCGATTGTAAACTAGTGCTGCCTTTTTTTCGGTTTTGTATTTTTTTGTAAGCCCGCCCCCCCCCCCCCCCCCCCCACCCC
>LAPY01001701.1:0-12058 GCA_000970635.1 Eragrostis tef
ACTTCCTTTCTTAGTCCAGCTAGAGTTATTATTATAACAATAAACACCTAATTTAATAAAATAATTAGATTTTTAATTTGTAATTGGTTTGATCGTTAGTGGTGATTAGTCTGAAAGAGGTTTCGGAATTGCAATGCCTGAGTTCTTTTCTCTTTCTCAAATAATAAAAGTCAGAAAAATCAGGGATCAATCCGTCATGCAGGTCGTTCCCAATCCCTATCTGTATTTGTCAGAAGGATCATGGAAAGTTGAAGTTTCACCTGATCGCCTCCATGTTGAAGAACCCGTTCGAAGAATTTAGAGTAAAGTGCATCTAAGGTCCCTAAACTATTCTGAGATTCTCATTTAGGTCCATAAACTCTTAAAATGAAGATTTAAGTCCTTAAACTATTTCAAAATTATCATCTAGGTCCATAAACTATCATTTAGGTTTCTAATCTGATTTAGCGTCTAAGTAGCTATCTAAAATGTGGCTTGCGCTCGAATAATCATGACACGACATGTCAGCTTGATAATTTCGTAGATTTGATAGGAGTTTCGACCTAATGTTTAGATATTATCCCTGTATCGATCATTATATGCCACTCTAGTGGCTGAGTAGTACAAAAGAAGCAACATTTCGTCTGTGAGGCACTTGGCGAGACAATTAGATGAACCTCACGGTCTGGTGGCGATGGTTAACGGTGACCGGTAGAAGCATGTTGGCGGCGGCGGTGGACTGGTGTCTCTTCACTTTGAAAGTTTATGAACTCATACGAGAACTCCAAAATAGTTAAAGGACCTAAATCTTTATTTTAAAAGTATATGAACTCAGATGATAACTATGAAATATTTTAGAAACTCAAAATTTCATTTTAAAAGTTTATAGACCTAGATAAAAATCTCTGAATAGTTTAAGGACCTGAGATGCACTTTACTGAAGAATTTACAAGTAACTGGCTTGTTAGGAACGGTTTGGAGATGAGCGACAGCAGCTCCAAGAAACGGCAAGGGGAGCCGCAGCAAGAGGCGGGAGAAGTGGGCGGCAGTACCAAGAGGATGAGCGGCACGGCCACAAGCGTCACCGTGGAGCTGGATGTGCTCGACTGCCCCGTCTGCTTGTATCCTCTGCGGCCTCCGATATTTCAGGTACAATAATCGCCGGGATTTTTTTTCTCTCTCCTGTCTTGCGATCTGCAATCTGCTAGAAATTCAAGCATGTAGTTGTTTGAATTGTCTAATCTGATTGTAGAATCTGGGGTTAGGCGTGGTCTCACACTTCGAGAAGTAGATGTATAGCGAATTCCCTTCTTTTTGGTTTGTGAGATGGTTTCAAGATCCCTTTTTTCTATTTGTTTGCTGCAATAGTACAACCGATGAATGATTTTATAGAGCAGAGTAACCCTGAAGTCTCGGACTGATGTGTAGATCTGACGATCACATTATTGATGCTGCTTTAGGCGAAAACATTAGTAAATTCTTCAGTTTCAGCCTATGTTTCAAAAGTGCATGCCATTGTCCAAACATACTATTGTTTTAGCATGTATTTGTCATCTTTCATAGCGGCGAAACAGTCCACAATGAAGAAAGCAAGCACCAATTGAACTATGAACAAGCAAATTCATCACATCGTTTGACTTATGATTAAGTTCATAACTCAATTGTAGCGGAGTTAGCGGATGATGTTGGCTGAGCTATTTAACCCTATAGCGTCATTAGCGGTAATATTTGCAATATCTTTGCGGCACCTATCTCAAAAGGCTACAATGAAGCTATAAGGAGCTATAGGGGGCTATTTGCATCCAGAACAATAGTGGTGTGATGCTAGTGCCATAGCATTGATCCTGATTCTCAAGCTTAAGTGGTGGATCACTCAATACACATTGTGTTTCCGTTCAAATGAAAACGTTCTATTGAGTTAGATGTGTTCAGTTGGTTCTTGACAATACTTTTTAGTAGCCATAACAGATAAGGGTTGAGAGCTCAAGAACTTTGATTGACTACGGTACAACTGACTAACAGACTGTAGTATGCAGCACTTGATTGTTTGCAGAGAATGATTTTGCCATAAAATGGGTCATGTAGTTGAATTTAGCCCATTTAAGAATATCACTCTATTGTTTATTGTGTGTTGACATCAGTCCGTTGTGTATTGTGCTCCATGCATAAGTGATGCTAAATTGGACCTCATATGACTAATGATCGCCCTCAATGAGTTCTATATTTCAAGCAACCATTACATGATTTGCACAAAGAAGCCTAAGTGTTGTTCTCTGTTGTGAAAAAAAAATGATAAGATGGTGTTGTGGTTTATTACACTATGTCTTCCACCCTAAATTTAACAATTTTATTCTTTTCCGAATCTTTCTAATATGGGCGCCAGTTTAGTTCTGTGGAACTCAAATGCCTCATGTTTACCTTCCAACTAGTTTCTCAGAAGTGCTTAACTTCATATTACCTGTCCATCAGACCGTTCATCTATAGTTACTACTTACTAGTATGTGCTTTTCATACTTAAGAGTTAGCTGAGTAATTCAGAGGTAATTCTTAGCTAGTTCATCTATCATTATGCTCATATTGATTTGTCTATATTTTTTAGTGTTCTGTGGGGCATATTATATGTTCAAACCTGCTGTGGCAAGCTCAAAAATAAGAAATGCCTCTACTGCTACAGCAAAAGTGATTACAACCGCTGCTATGGGATAGAAAAGATTGTTGGATCTGTCCAAGTTCCTTGCTCCAACGCCAAGCATGGATGTGCCGTAAAGACAATCTACTACGAAAAAGACGATCATGAGAAGACATGCCCCCATGCGCCATGCTTCTGCCCTGAAACTGGCTGCAGCTTCGCCGGATCAAGTAGGATGCTCCTAGAACATTTCACAGCCGAGCATCACTGGCACCTCACCAAAGTCACATATGGCTGGAGTTTCCATGCAGAGGTCCAGGAAGGGGTTCGTATCCTCTCCAATGAAGATGGCCACTTGTTCCTGCTCAACATGGCGTTAGAGCCATTTGGCTGTGTGGTATCAGTATTCTGCGTGCAGCCTCGTGACACTGATCCAAAATTCCGGTGTTCCTTGAACTTCAGCTTCTGGAAGAACGAATTATTCAACAGCTTGTCTTGAGAGTTCCAAGTGCCAAGTACGACCCTCTCGGATGGGATACCAAGGGATTGCTTCCTGTTCATTGTGCCGAAGTCCTATCTTGAGGAGGACAGCAAAATTTCAGTAACTGTGAAGAAGAGCTTGAAATGTCCGACTTCTTCGGGGCCTACAGATGGATCAGCTGATACTGGGGGATCATAGGTTGTTTTCTTCTCTTTTTGAGACTAGTTCAACTGTGATTCACTGATGCTGAGATGTGTCATTGCCTAACAGTTGCGTTTAGTAGTACCCGGTCATGTTCCGCTGTCATTTTGCTAGTGTACAGATTAGGTAAGGACCGTAAGGTCAGTTCGGATACTTTGAGTTGTGACAGTACAAGTATCCACTTCGTCGAATTTAGTTGTACTATATATAACGATGCGCAGATATGTTCGCAGTTCTCTGGTTTGATTCGCGTATTCTCCAATTTCTTTTGTTGGATATTTTTTTACATATAGACTTGCAAGTCCGGGGCTTTTTTCTTGGATTTCATGGAGATCACTTGGTTGTTCGATTGGGTCTGCCTCTAATAATCGATGAAAAAAAAGATTAAAAAAAAAGAATCTTTTTTTTTAGATTCGTGAACAAAAAAAGTCTGTGCATATCATCTTTTTTTTTTGAGCCAACTGTGCAAAGTAAATGGTCTGCATCTAGTAATGGGTTTTTGCCATCGCAGTAAATGGTTTTCCGCAGCAATATTAGGAGGACGGAGCAAGGCTGGCCCATCTCGGCCCATTATGAAAAAATCCTCGGCCCAACATATTCCCTCTGTTTTCTTCTTCTTTGCTTTCGCTTCCGATTTCCGGTTTCAAAATTTGAACGGCCTCTAAACCTAGCTCTTCCCTACGCAATCCTCCGTCGTACGCTTTCGACGGAACAACCCCTTCTCGCCGCGAGCCGGCCGCCGCGCCCCGCCGCTGAGCTCCCTGCCGGAAGGGCTGAAGGAGTTAAGGAAGGCGGGGATGGGAGCGCAGGACCAGGAAGAGGGTGAGTTCGGCTCCGCCGGCGGAAGGGCGCCGCGGCAACCGATGTGAGCATGGAGCTCGACTTCCTCGACTGCCCCGTCTGCTTCCTCCCGCTGCGGCCCCCCATCTACCAGGTACTCATGCATACTACTTGGGCTTTACCTTTCCTGCAACGCTGCTACGAGTTCATCTCTGAAGTTTTGATCTGGAATTCTGGTACTGCTCACCCGTGCCGATTCAAACCTATTATCATGGATCACGTGCATGATCACGCATGGATAATAGAAAAGGATGATAAACCGTTTAATTTTGCCCCTTTTTGAAGGAATAAAAGCGGATTTAGTTGTATTTTAATGTTGGGGATAATCGTAGGTTTGGTGTTCCTGAAGAAAGAACCTGCTAAGCTCCTACATTTCAGGTTATAATGGGGATGAATAGCATCGACGAGTTTGAAGAAAACATTGACAGGCCTGAAATTCGGTTCGTAATTTTGCAATATTTCATCTGAACATGGCAAGGCATCCTGTCCAGAATTTTGCTCGATTATTAACAAAACACAGTAGGTCACTAGAATAACCAATTGTTCAACAAATATAACGGGGGTATGCCACTGAGTCAAACATTATTAAGTTTTTTCGCAGTGGCAAAGTGATTCTCATCTGAACTGAAAAGTTAACATATTGATGGATGACATTGACACCACAGTAATTACTTGAAGCAAGATTTGGAACTGATTCTATGTTGAAAAGATTCTATCAATCAAAATTGAGGGTCATAACTGGCGAACTCTTATTTTCTTGTATTGTATATTTGCAAGTTTATATAAAATGAAACGAAAATGGCTGTAGTTTCAAGTGACATGATCTGCACCACACTGATGGCATCCACAGTGCAATGAATTGTTAAAATTCTAAAGAGACTGAAAATTATGTAAGTGTATGTTTATGCATTTGCGCACAGTTGATGCTCAAGTAACAGTTACATTGCATGTGATTGATTGAAGGCAAACAAATTGGGATGGCTTAGTTCAGGGATTTCTCATGTGCCCTATTCCCTTTTTTTCAGTTAGAACTAATTATGCCTATTCCATGTATATTAAACTTTGAAAATTAGTAGAAAAAATTAGTAGGGGACTCCCCTGCTATTCTCGCCTCAGAATTATGCCGGTTCCACCATTCACGTAGGCGCTATTAAGTGTTTACTTGTAATTCCGTAATCTGTATCCTGTTCGATACTGAAGGTTTATAGCAACTTACAGTCTGCTCCTCTATTCCTTTTGCTGAAGTTGTTTTCGCATTTACTAATCCATCATTATTACTCAGTGTGCTGTGGGGCATGTCGTATGTTCATCTTGTTGTGTCAAGCTCCCAGACAGGTGCCACTGCTGCTCCATCGCCACAGGCTACAATCGGTGCCACATTATAGAACATGTTATTGACTCCACTAAAGTTCCTTGCTGCTATGACAATTTTGGATTCACTGAAAAGATAACCTACTATGAGAAGGAAAACCATGAGAAAGTGTGTCCTCGTGCTCCGTGCTTCTGCCCAGAGACTGGCTGCAACTTCACCGGATCAACAGTGATGCTCCTCAACCATTTTTCTGCGGAGCACAAGTGGCATTCCGCCAGAATTTCGTACAACAAGACGTTCCGAATCTGCATTGCACAGGGCTCAACTGCTCTCCATGGTGAAGATGGTCAGTTGTTCTTGGTTAACATGGTACTGGAGCCCCTTGGCAGTCTCATCTCGGTTTTCTGCATCCAGCCTCACATCACTGGATCAAACTTCAAATGCAAACTGTCAGTCTCAGGTTCTGAAATGAGCTATTCTCAGGTTACTCAGTTCCAAACAAAAAGCACCAAGCTGTTTGATGGGCTACCGAAGGATTGCTTCCTGTTTTTTGTGCCAAAGGTTTTGCTCAGAGATTCCGGTACAAATGTCGCAGCCATGGTCAGTATGACACTCATTCCACCATAAGTATCATGTACAAGTGTACCGTATTGATGAACATACCACTGCCTGTTCAGTACAAGGATATGCAAATAGTACGTCTGACTTTGCTAGGTTTGGGTTTTGTTATCTGTAATGAAAGTGGAAATCCTGATTAGGTGCTGATGAGAACAAGTTAAAGAAACTTGTCTTGTTGTGATTCTACGATGGTATGCGGTGTTTGTAGGTCCAAACCTTTAGTGTAATTGTCTTGCAACTTTGTACTGGTGGAAATGGAGTTTCATTGTGAAACTTTAGTCTTCCAAACTCAAATGCTAACTTCTGAGCCATGTTCCACTCAAGCAGGTTATGCTTACAGCTTACTCATTCTGTGATTTATTTCAATTGGCGTCATATTTATTCATGATATCTGTAAAATTCTTCCAGATTTTTGTATCAAACTCATGGCCCTCAACATGTTCACATTTTGCGAATATTACCAAATTCCTTTTTTTTTTGTTGACAAGCTAAGGATCGATCAACCTTCGGTTGTCACAAAGGCTTCATCATTCGTCAGGAATATATGTTAAATTTTTTTAGTGAAATACATATACCAGGTACTCTTCTGTTGGTCAGTTTCCATACTATGTAGTGATGATGTCTGTAATGGCGTATTGGCGTGCATGGATCATGGTACTGACAATTTTATTTACTCAGACCTGATACAGGTAGTAGTTACGTTGGTTGTTGCTGAGTGTAGATTAAAAGATTGCCAAGCGTGATGTACTGATGTGCTAATGCTAGACGGAGATGCAGAAATTCCGGGATTGATTGCTTACTTCCAGTGAAAGAGAAGCGAACACGGAATAGGAGGTGAGGTGACCTGGTGCGCTCGACGCAGATGTTTCCCCCTTTTTGTGTGCTTATTTCTGAAGTAAACTGAGTATTATTTCAGAAATCAGAGGAAAATAAATAATATGGCAGCAAGCCCATTCATCTCCTATTCTACCACAGCGCATCCATCCATAGCGCAGCACATCATCGACGAATAAACGAGACCCTTTTCAGGTTCGAGCATGAACAGACACTGATGCAGCGACTGGTAAAAGCTACTACCACCATTCCACAATGTAAGCATTCTTAAAATCCCAATGCAAAAATAGTCAAGTAGGGAACTACAAAAATAGTCAAGTAGGGAACAGTTATGTATACCTCTCCTTTTAACTATACACCTTCTTTTAACTCAACTGTCCCGCGCTGGCAAGTGGCATGGCAGCAGTGGCCGCACACGGCTGTCGGGCGGCGCGAGCTCGCTTTACCGGCGCAACCAAACGGGTTCAGTTGCAGTACTCCTATGGGAACGCACGGGTCGGGAGCGCGTCGACAGATTGACGCGACGCCACGGACCACGGTGATGCATGTCGTGTAGATCCTAGGGAGCGAATGCGGCAACATGGCAATGCGACGGACGGGACGCTCGTGTCTCCCAGCCGCTTCCGGCCCTCCCCGGGAGGTGGGCCCATCATGAGCTTGATGACACGTGTTAAGGTTCAAACAATAAGCACACGGTCATTGGTCAAGTTGGCACGGCAGCCGCGGCGGTGGAAGGCTGGAAGCAAGACGACGTCGCCGGGCGGCCGGCAGCGATTTGGAAACTTTGGAGTTGGAACGGCCGCTGGGTAGCCGGGCCAGGAATGGGACAGGGGCCTTGCGTGTAATTTTTATAAAATAGTCTTTTTTAAAAAAGTTTTTTATATATGGACTTTTAAAGAAAACATGTCTAGAAATAGACTTTTTTCTAAACGTCACGTCTTTTGGCGCCCAAGTTATATTACTAGGCACCATATGATATGAAGCTCACCCATACCACGTCAGCACAGAAGCACGCGGCAGGGTGCTGATCTGACAAGCTGGGCGCCATACCTATTGGCGCCCATGTTCCACTGTTGGGCGCGTGGTTTGGCGCCCACCCCTGGGACTTTTGTTGATCACTGTCTCTCTGCTGCTCACGGTAGATTTGTGATGTGGGACCAATGAAAGTGACGCTTCACCAAGCAACCTGCAGCAAAGTGTTCTTGGCTTGTTTTCTTTCCTTCATGCTGCAAAAGCCTGCTCCACTTCTCAATCAGATTAAATAAGAAAGGACTGATCTGGTTTCAAAACTGAAGATTAACTGGGCAGATTTTCAAATTTCTTTTCTTTTCTTTTTGTTCTTCAAATTGAAACACAAGTTTTCAAGACCTGCACTACAAAATTTTTTGTCTAAAAATAATCTTATAAGCAGTACATTCAGACCAACACGAAAGATTTAAGCTGGATTCAAACCAACAGTAAAGATTCACTCAGTCACATTAAGATTTTGTCTCTGCAAATTTGTTACAAGTATAGTTTCATTCACAAATTGACATTTGTACAACCTGCATAGTGCCATACAAATGGCCTCTCACTGGAACATGAAGTGTACTAGTATTATATTTTCACTACAAAATAGTAGCTACAAAACTTAGCTCTAAGATTCCTGATTAGATGAACTAACATCCTTCTATGCTCCTCAGCTAATAAGGAGCTTCTCTGTTGCTCCTTAGTCCCCGCAACAGCTTTTTCTTCTAGTACTGCAAAGGTCATCAGCTTTTTCTTCTCGATTCTCCAGTGATTCCATTGGCTTCAAGCAAGGCAGCAATTGCAGCAGCATAAATAGAGCTCCATTTATGAATTATGATGACACGTGATGGTTTGCTGTGCAACCCATTTTAGAGTAGAGTTCAATAAATTTAGACAATTTCTATGTGTTCTTGGCATGCATTTGCAACAAGAATGAAATGACAGTTAATCAGAAAAGAGACTCAGACACCACTTATGGTTGCTATAGTCCAGTGGTGACAACTAACAAAAGTTCAGTTTATGTCGTGGTTGCTCACAAATTACTATGCTATTTACAAGGACAGTAACTTTCTGCACATTGCATCTCACAAAACAAAGCAAGAAAAATGAAATTTTGTGGTACGAATGACTAGCCATCATAACATGGTAAATTCTCACAGCATAAACCAATCATCCATAGATGTTCAAAGTAGCTTACCTTCTGAACAACACCTATTGCTGCTTGCACAGTCAGCCTGTCAGGTACTCGTCAGGGATCTGAGAAATAGATCATTTGTTCAAAGGAGACAGTGGCTAGTCCATCAGACATGGGCTCTCATCTGAACATTACGCATAACATATACATTAGTAATATTCAGAGATTTCTCTAATTACATAAGTAACCCAAATGATTAAAATCTTTTGTGTTAGTACTTCAGAGGAGAAAGAACAGAGATTAGGGGAAAAGAAATACGGAGTACTCATCTGTGACAAAGACGACGGCCAAGTGTTACTGGTGAGGACAAAAGAGCAGCCACCAGGGTATGCCATCTCCATCGTCATAGTTCCGCCTTGCATTAAGAAGACTGACATCGGATGTTCAGCGTCCTTCTCACACCGCAATCTTTATGGCACTGGGACATTGGATTCTCTACCATACTTATCTTGGTCTGGTGTCTAGCCAGTGATGGGCTACATCTGTAGTGTGCCCAAGTTTCCACATGTAAAAGAGGATACTGGAGTCGAGCTTAAAATCAATATCGTGTGTGCTGACGCTTCTGACGATGAGGATGACGGTAGCTACATTGAGAGTGAGGAGGACTATGAAGATGGTTCGTAATATTTAGTTCTTCTAAATTTGAATGTGGACAATGATAATTCTGTATTGTGTTACATCTTGATATGTTTTTGGTATGTTGAGAAACCTCTAGTAGTATTAAGTCAGTCATTATGTTAAACTTTAAAAATGCTTGTTATCTAATTATTACTTTTATTTTCCTAGTGAACCAGTCTACTACATGATCAGCTTTTACAGAAGATTCATGTGTGTTTCATTTAGCATGCTGTTCACTCGGACTGATATTTTACACTCTTGCTCATCTTGGGCTATTGCCCTATAATTTCTAACCCATCCTTTTAACGTTCGTTAACCAGTATATATGTTGTTTTGGTGAAATACAAAATTCACCTATAGTTTCGAATATCATGGGGTCAATACCCAGGGTTCAATATCGGGATTAAATTTTGTACAGGTGAAATTTGAAATTCTGGTTACTATCAGGAAGGCAGCCCAGACCCATCCTTTCTTATCGGTTTGCTCTTAGTATCAGACCTACACGGTGTTTCTGCAATCTCGCCAATAACTAATTACAGCACTAAGAGATTTCAGAAAACATACAACCATAGCACGGTACATTATCAACGAATGAACGAGACCCATTTCAGATTAGAGCATGAACAGACACTGATGCAGCAAACAACCATCATACTACCTACTAGTAAATCAAAGCCTGGGAGTCGCAAAGTGGAACCTCACAGAACCAAACACATCCACAGGAACGCAGGTTTTTCAAAACATAGTAATAGGAAAAACACAGGATTAGAGTGTGCATGCACCTCGAATCCTATGGAATGAAAAACACAGAAAAATGTCGTTTGGATGGCAATTTCCATGAGGTTGGACCTCATGCTTAGAATCCTCCAAAATCGCTATGAAACAAGCCATCCCATAGGAATTTCACAAGAATCTACCACGTGCATTCTTTTGTTCCAAAGGGCTCTTGTAGGAAAAATTCCTCCCAAGAATTGAAATCCTCCAAAATTCCTATGAAAATCCTACGATCCAAAGAAGTCCTCAATGGTGAACGCCACTCAAAATAACCAAAAGCAGAGTATACTTCGTAGTTCGTACTACTACTACACGCAGCACACTGAGATCAATGTCACACTAACACGACGCAGGGCCGGCTAATCTTCGTCCTCGTCCTCATGGTAGCTACCCTCCTCTTCGTCGTCGTCCTCCTCCATCCCCTGGAGTAGCGCGTCGACGACATCACGCGCCATCTCAGTGTCTATGGTGACCGTGAGGACGCCGATGCCGTCTGCCGGAGCGTCCGGCACGACGCAGAAGAAGCTCTTAGGCGGCCCATCGGACAGATTCGAGCACGGCACGCTGTACAGGGTCGAGCGGCCATGATGCCCCTTGAAGCACGAGAAGCTCAGGTAGCATCCGTAGCCGGACTCCGTACCGCCGGCCCGGAAGCAGGCGAGCGAGACGGCGAGCCCGCCGAGGTGCCCCTCCTGCTGCTCCAAGTAGAGGACGAAGATCTGACCGTCGTTGTCGCCGCGGAGGACGTGCAAGCCCGGATGGAGAGGGAGATCGAACGGTTTGAAGTAGCCGAACGTCATCGCCGGCCGGCCGTGGTGGATGACGTTGTGGTTCCAGAGCCCCGACGAACGCCCGGCGAAGCCGCCGCAGCCGCCGCAGCCGGGCTCCGGGCAGAAGCAGTGGCCGTGCGGGCACGCCCTCTCGTGCTCCTCCTTGTCGTAGTAGACGGTCTTCGCCGCGCACCCGTGGCCGGCGTAGGCGCAGTCGACGCGGACGGATTCGACGACGGACTCCATGGCGAAGCTGCGGGTGATGAGGGTGTTGGAGCACGCGGAGCACTCGATGTCCTGCACGTACAGCTTGTCTCGACAGGCCTCGCAGATGAAATTCGCCACGGTAGTGTACTGCGAATAGGAAGCGCGGAACAAGTTGGAGATGACATAACTAATGGAAGAAACAATCTTTGCAAAACAAGAGTGTGGGTAGCTCTCTAATACCGGAGTATAATTTGTTACGAGTAGCATGTTCGTACCAGAAATATTGGAGGACGAAGGGCTTTGAAGCACATGGGGCAGTCGAATTGCTCCACCGCAATGCTGCCATTGAGGATCCGCCCCATGCTCTCCAACTCTTTGGTTTCTCAAAGTTGCAGGCTCGCTCGCGCTCGCTTGCTTGGTGCCGCAACAAATGAAACTTAAAAGGGTGTGTCCCATCCAAATATACACACTCCTGCGCTGCACCACGGCACGGGAAGGCGGAGAAGAGGGGGAAGGCGGAGAGGGCTGCTCACCACGGGGTGTCGGAGCTGCTGCAAAGGCAGCCTCGGGAGTCGCGGCGGGGGGGGGTGCC
>LAPY01001701.1:26389-42581 GCA_000970635.1 Eragrostis tef
GGGTAAGAGAGTTCGAGAGAGATAGTTAAATAAAGAATAAAAGAGAATAAAATATAATTTAGTTGGTATAGAGGTTGACCGCTGCGAGAAAAGAAGATATAGAGATGATAATCTTGCTGACTAGGACAGAATATTTCTGTTAGAGGTTGGAAATAGAGGTCCACCAGTGCGAATAGTCTAAGCCTCCACTGAAAATTTCATTAGCAAATGTCCAACCATATTCCATCATCACATTTAAAGACCAAAATACCCAGCAAATGGCATCAAACAGGGGAACCTACTTCCGACACAAACTTCCAGCTTCCACCGAGACATCATGATGCTTCAACAGAATTTTTTGTTCTCAGCAAACATAAGACCTTCCGTCACATTGCTTGAGACAGAGAATTCCAACAAATGCCCATCTAGAAACTCAGCAATCCATCCCCGTTGATTGGAACATCATGGAAAGGACTGCAGAAATATCACACACACAATACTCCTTGCTGGTAGCCCTGCACCTATATATCAAGTTCACTGTTGAGTCTTTTCAACCGGACCCAGAGGCATTAACCACTCAGCTGCCTGCATCCCCCCTCACCTCGTAGCCGATCTGCTCGGACACTCCAACCCTGCAAATCTTTCAAATCACCTTTTCCCCGTAGCAAATGCTCGGCAAACAAACAAATGCGTCGTTAGTTTGTTTCAGCACTAAATTTTAGAGGCCTCTAAACAAAAAACAATTAATACTAAATAAAGTTTAATAATAAAATTTTTTTACAGATAAGCACATCTTTACGAGACGAATCTAATGAGTCTAATTAATCTATGTTTTGCTACAGTCATGCTACAGTAACCATCGTCTAATCGCGTGTTACTTACTCTCATTAGATTCGTCTCGCGAATTAGACCAGGGGTTTTGCAGTTAGTTTTATAATTAAACTTTATTTATAGACCTCTCTAAATTTTAGACCTTCTGAAACGAACACCCTAGAAACCTCAGTGAAAATGCAAACGTTTGCACGTCCAGCAACACACCCAAGTTCAGAGAACCATCTCTGATTACAAGGATGGAGTAGCCGCAGGTAGCCACATCACATCTGCAAATGAATGAATAGCCAACTCAGCTGAACCCAGAAACCCAAACCAGAAGCTTTGCCTTCAATCAACATCAGATCACACCAGCGGATGAGCAAACGCACGCATGCATCAGTCACCGTGTCCGTGACACCATGTGATACGCGTGCAACAACAACAAAGCGGCATGCGCACTCGCAAACATTCTCCAGAGGCGGGTCCAACGGACGGATGGGGCCGTACCAGAAACGGTCCTCATCTGAACTGTTGGTTCGTCCCCAGCTGCTCGACGAGAAAACCATGTCGCGAGCGCTTGAGCGGACACGAGTGAGTAATGGCAGATGATACAAGGCCACTCATGCCTGTGTGCAGCCTGGTGTCCCCAAAAAAAAAAGTGCAGGTGCAGCCGTTGCGTGCCGTGCCGCGCCGCGCAGGGGGGCGGAGGGCGCAGCCGGCCAACGGCGAGAAGCCAAAAGCGAGCCCTGAAATCCGGCAAAAAACTTCACTCACTGTCGTTGGGTCTGTCACGGGGCCTACACACTCGCTCATCTCCAGTTGATTCTCACTTTTACCTTGCCGTCGTCTCCAGCTTTCACCGCCCCAGGCGGGTGAGAAACTGGAGCATCAGCAGTGACTGATGAAGTACGCGAGGACACGAGCAACAGCTAACTGTCAATGGAGGCGGGCCGCGGGCGCCGGTCCCATTGCCTGCGGCTGCTCCCTTTTACCCGTTGGAGGAAGCGGCAAGGCCTGAAGAAGGGAAGAAGAGTGGGCGCAGGTTAATTTGATTACCAGTAGTGGTAGATCAAAGAGTTTGGATCGTCTCGCTCGTACTGTGGCGCCAGTGCTGGAGCAGTGCGGTGCCCATGCCCGCCATTCTAGTCACGACCTTACCTTTGTGACTGGTGCATGGCAGCAGATGCATTGGGGAGAAACGGCAATGTTCTGGTCCACTTGTCGATCGATCTTTATCCATGGGTGCAGTTGTGCAGCAAATGAAGGATTGATGATGCCTGAAAAATGACAGATAGCATCAACGAATATAGTTTTTCTCACATGAAGCGTCTGAGAGGAGCGTTAGTAACTACTACTGGCGTATATATCTGCAAAGATCTCCCAGAATTCTGACAGTTACTACTAACCATCTTCAGAAAATCTATGTTCAGTTCAGTACAGCAATACAGTGAAGAGAAAACAGAGTTTACAGTAGTATTTCAGATCTTCAAAGCATTACCATAGCAGTACTCCAGTAAACTCCCAGTAGTAGCATCGTGGATTCCTGATGCTACCCTTGCCTTGCATCTTCAGTGGAGTACATGACGTGAATCAAGATCTACAGCAGCATCACGTACGCTGCTGCTGGAAACTGTAAACTTTTGGAGTGAAAGAGAGCAAGCAGCGATTGGTGGCCATCGTCGTCGTGTCGCTGTTTACTTTTTTTTTTCCATCGTCCCTTCACCTTGCGCTACGTATCCCTCTCTATTAGTGCCTATTTGGCAGGACTTCGGATTCTACAAAAAACAGATTCTGTACTAGATTTTAATGTAAAACAGATTCTCTGGTTTCTTCTAGATTCTCTGTCAAAACAGCTTCTCCAATTAGACCATTTGGCAAAACAGATTCTCTTGATATTTTCTAAAATAGATTATGCATGTGAAATGACTATAGTACCACTAACAAATTAAACTCTAGTTTGTTCACATCTTGTGTACCATATTGAAATAAAAATAAGTGTAGAAAATAAATTAAATATTAAGTAGATGACTACTAGTAAGATTAAGTTTTAAAACTTTTTTTAAAAAATGTTTGTAAAACATAGTCTAGTTTTGAAGATCTCGTCGCAACGATCGCAACAGTACAATCGGTTTGTAATTCGGACATTGGGTTGTATTCTACGGATTTTTAAAGTGTTTTATCTAGCGGGCCCGTCTGTGGGGGCGCGCACCTGACGCATCAGTCAATAGAGAATCCACGAAAAGCTAGGATTTTCAGCTTCAGCTCTCACGTTGAAAGGGAAAACGGATTCTGCTGACATTTCCTCGAGAATCCGTTTGCAAAGTTTACTGTTTGGCACTTGCAGGCTAGAAGCAGATTCTGCTAACATTTCCTCAAGAATCCGTTTGCAAAGTTTGTTGTTTGGCACTTGCAGGAGCAGAATCTGCTTGAGAAGCTCTCCCAAACACGCCCTTAAACGTCTCCATCCCCTCACGCACTCTCCCTCTGCATGCGAAGGCAGCAAAGCTCACTGCACCAACAGTAAAAGGCCCAAGCTTTGGTACTGTTCCATTGCGGACATATGGCCCCATGTTAGTGATCAAATAGAAAGATCAACAGCAGAGATGCAATTTCTAATAATAATAATAATAATTTTATATTTACTAATTGAAGGTTTTTTTTGAGGCCTTCACGTTAATCAGAAAAAAATGCTAAAAATTCTCAAAAAAAACAAAACATCCGGTCATACAATTTAAAGTAAGATAAGCGGTGGACTTTAGATCTAACATGATCTAAATTACCCACCTCTACCATTATGAAAAAGTTTGTCCAAAGTACCTTTCACACCTATTTCTAAATTACCTCCATGTCATTATGTGTTTAAAAAAGTTCGGAATAAAAAAAGACAAAAAATACCCTCAAACCTTAATTGACGTTAGATTCTAATTGTTCCTGACAACAATAGCAATCTGATCTAATTAATCTAGAGGTCCCCCACGTTGTATGTGGTGTCCTTGATGTGTACGACCAAAGAAACCTAGAAACTACCAACGCAGACGCGCAGTGCCGACTCCTTGCCGCCGCAGACGCGTGGTGCTGTCTCCTTGCCGCTGCAGCTGGGGTGCTCTAGCGGCGGCTGCCCTCAAACCGCTAATCTTCACCAAGATCTTCATATTGCGCTGCAATTGATCGATCTGCTACTGATCACGTGAAGGCTGAGGCAACAAGAAAAATTACGAAGAGCAGAAGAGAGAAAGAAAAGGTAAAGAACACTATCGAGCTAACTCCTTCATGCATGCAGGTGATGTTAACGTGATTTTTAGTTTTTTTTTTCCTTTGCTACTACATACAGTTACATGAGTGTTGGTCACGAAGCAGACATTAAGTCCAGTTTAGCACAAAATGATAGCTAATGTTGCGGCCACTTTGATCACGTACGTAAGAGATACAAGTCATAAAAGTAAATAAGGTTTTTTCCACATACATGGAATTTGCAGGTCTTTGGTTGCTCATGAAGGATTTGTAGATAATCAATAACCAAGTGTTTCGTTAAAAAAAATTAATAACCAAGTGAACTAACATGTTCTTGCTGGCAGGATTTGCAACTAAGAATTGAAGATCAATATATCGTACACATGCATATAGCAGAAAGAGTAGATCTTAATGATAAGGTAAAACTGATCGTTAGAACATGATCGGCAGGACTGCAGGCTTGCGCGAACAATTAATGTGAGCGTTACATTTTTTAAATAGCAATCTTGCTAATTACTTTCAGTAACTAAGATAAGAGCATTTTGTTCATCTCAGACTATAACAAGATTCTAGGATCGATAACAGCTGCCGATGACCAAGACTACAAAATTGTATGAATTGGAGAGGCTCAATGATGATATACGAAATCGAGGTGAATTGCTAAAAGGAATTTCACATCCAAGTTGAACATAGAGTGAAGGGTGTGCAATATCCTATGAAGGTAATTTTGTACGTCCGTATAATATAGCTACAAGTTTTACGAAGCTTTAATCTGTCATTTGATCGTTGAACAAGTATGCCAGCGAAATACCTTGAATTATATTTATATTTCACTCTCATTTTACGTTACAACAATATTGTTATGTGATTCTTATTGGTTTGACTGACAGTTATGTAATATAACCTAGCTTTGGCAAATACACAGGGGAATGAACTAATAATATGCATTTTGTATGTACAATTGTGTTACAACTTTGTCACACAAGCCTTTGACTAATAAGTGAACCATTATTTAAGTGACCGAAGCCATTATTTTGATGTTTGACAAATGAATCGTGTAAGTATGTTCTAGAGTTTATATGATACTTTATGTATGCATACTGTCTATCTACTTAAATATTACGGTTTTCGATACAGAAGGTATATTGCCCAAGAAAAAGATTTGGTCTATTTTTGAAACTGTGAGAAGTTCCAAACAACAAAAAGTAATTATTTATTATAAGTCTAAGAAAATCACCAGATAGTGAAGCACCATTAGTAATAGGAGATATGTACTATGTCATAATTGTTATTGACAAACCAAAAAACAAAGGAACACTCTTCACATGGGTGTTTCAGCAACCTCGCATCACAGTAGCTACTGTAGGTAAGTAGAACCACAATAGAGGTTAGTGAAATCCAAGCTAGGATCTCAACTAACAATATTCAACATAGTGGAAACAGGTAATCAGAATGAGGCGGTCGGTAGAAACAATATAAGAACTTACCATAGTGCCGGATCAGCAAAAGTATATAGCTAGACATTTGCATGCGAGTGAGAACAATACATAAGCGAAACATTTTCCTTATTTTGTATGTTCCATATTTCAGAGTTTGAAGGCTAAGTATACTATGACAAAAGACCATTCGAATATGGCTAAACAATGTATAACTAATCATAAGGCAAACAAAGTCGCTATGTACTATGCACTTCAGAAACCTACCAAGGCCACGATTTTTTGTTCTGAAGATGCATTTCCCATATAATAGAAAAATTAGATCTTAAGTTACCATTATAAAACAGTGTGTACGGAGTAAACATAGTCACTCCTTGCCAAAATCCAAAATCTTGAATATGCAATCAATTTTCAACAAACTTAACTAGCCCGTGCACATGCACGGGTTGAAGGGCTAGTAATAATAATAATGCAAGAGCACTTTGGCTGGTGTTCCTATTAATGCAGTTATTACATCAATTGGAAGTACGGCCATTTATAGTGTCTTCAACTAAAGACAAATCAACAAGTAAAATATAGATTGTGCCAAAAATACAAAATTCTCCTTCATGTAGGGTTGCTCACTGACTGCAGAAAATTTTGGCACCTCTATTGAACAAAAGCGATAACATAATGGTACTGTATTGGTGCCTTGAAATCTAGAGATAGGTTAGCTAACAATAGTATAACGCCATCAAGTATGGCTGATTAGTACCTAGATATTTTGTATCCGTGGACAAAAGGACACTATTTTTCATCCATAACCAAATAAAACTACAAAATGGTTTAGTTATATAATGCTTCGTAAAATGTACCGTAGTCCAATTCCAACAGCACTAAACTTTCAACAACCATCAAACATGCCTCTCCAAAGTACACCTATAGATTCAAGGATGATACTGATATCAAACTTGCACAATTCTTTGCTTACCCAGGTCTGCCCTACTTTCCATACCAAGAAACAACAGAGGTTAACGCTTAACACGCCAATAAGCTACTACCACCAAGCTTAACAGAATAAAAAACTAACAAAAACGGCATAGTAGTATAACTGTTAGTCAGATACTGCTACTACACAACAAAACTGATAAAATAGCTGCTCTACGGACAGTAGTGTTCCCTCTTTTCCCTTCACTTTTCTGATGCAGGTAGCAATATACTTTTGGTTTTTGCTGCCGAGTCCAAACTTCGAAGCGCACACGCAGCCTCCCGTCGCAGAGGCAACCGAGGACCACGTCACCGTCGTCACTTCATTCTGACGGATTACATGCCTTCTCTGCATTGAACCTCGGCCCAGCAAAGGAACGTTTACGTGGCAAGGTTTGAGCTCCCTCTGTTCACCACGTACAGCACATGGCCAGTTTGCAATTCCCTCCATGTTTGATGGCCATTTCGATTTTGCACACCTCAAAAGGGTGCTTATGGTTTCTAAAGATATTATAATATATCCAGCGGGTCCCACAGAGACATTTAATCCTGTATTTAGCCTTCAGAATCACACGCGCACGCGCGCACAGGCCTTCCCTCACTCTCTTCAGACAATGTTCTAGAGAGACTACAAAAGTGATGTTTTACCACACTATTCTAACGATTGTTCGAAAAAAAAAACTATTCTAACGAGACAGGGGTGGGTCAGGAAGGGGAGGGCGTGTGAGGGAGGAGACGACTCAGGCGCCCATGTGGGAGTGTCAGTGAGATATATACAACTACAAGAGCCAGGAGAGCGGTGGAGCTGCTAGCCGTAGGGAAGAGTGGTGGGAGAAAGAGGAGCGGCACGCACAGGCAGAGGAGGAGCCATTCTTAAATGCGGGAGAGAAGCAGTGGCTTCTCCTGCAACGGCACAAGAACCACCATCACTGCTTCCCCCCACTCCTCCACCAGCCGTTGCCGCTGCTCGTCTCCTCCATCCATCCCTTCTCCTAGTCTCTCAAGCAACTTGCTCACAGTTTCCAGGCAGAATGACAAAAGATGAGGAGTTCAAGCTGGTCAAGATCCAGGTGCGCCTCTCTCTCTCTCTCTCTCTCTCTCTCTCTCTCTCTCTCTCTCTCTCTCTCTCTCTCTCTCTCTCTCTCTCAGTGTGAGCTGAACTGTTCTTCGGCCTTGTTTGCTCCTTGCAGAACCATGTACTGAGGGTGAACATACACTGTGATGGGTGCAAGCACAAGGTGAAGAAGCTGCTTCACAAGATTGAAGGTACTGCACCCCCCTTTCTCCGTCTCATGCACATACAGATTTATCCCAGTTATTTTACCCTCCGCCTGTCCGCCATTTTTCTTCGCTTCCCACATAATAGTGCTGTACCAGTGCTCCGCACCGATGCTACTTGTTTCTGCTCTCCTTTTCTTGACAACCACTTTACTGGAAATATCTTCTGTTCGGCCGTAAAAACTGAAAGTTTTGTCCACTTCCATCTAAAAGCACCCCAGTGTTTTTGCTGAATTCATTAACACGACAAGAAATTGCTACTTTTCTTGTAAGATGTACTTGATGTTCGGGCCAAATTCGGTTTACTAGCAGTAGTGGAGTCTGAAGGAAAGATAGAAAAAGTGCTAAACATGAGTTGGATCCGCATTATCACTGAACTATGGTTAAATGTAACTAAATATGCCCAAACTTGTGGTGACTGGCAGGCCTCAGGCTGAGGTGAAATTTTTGTCAAGCTCTCTAATGGCTGGCAGGACTCTAGATCACACACCTACTCACCGCACAAGCCCCCACATCTTGTGATTTGTGGTGACTGGTACTACATAGTAATTAGAGTAGTTCACGAGCATCCTGTGAAATCTCTGTTGCATCCTCTTGCAGGCGTGTACTCGGTGGTCATAGATGTAGACAACCATAAGGTCCTGGTGACTGGCGATGTTGACTCTGATACCTTGATCAAGAAGCTCACCAGAGGAGGCAAGCATGCAGAACTGTGGTCGCAGCAGAAGGGCAGTGGCAACCAGGGCCACAAGAGCAATAACCAGCAGAAGCAGCAGCAACAACAACACCAGCAGCAGCATCAACACCACCATCAGCAGCAGAAGCAAGGTGCCAATCCAATCAAGGATGGCAACAACAAGAACAATGGCGGCCAAAAAGACCAGGGCAAGCAAGGAGGAGTTGGAGGTCTCATGCAGGGCCTTAAGGCCTTCAAGAGCCAGCACAACAATAAGCTTCAGTTCTCTGAGCTCAGCTCAGAAGACGACGATCTGTATGATGATGAAGATGACGAGTTTGATGACTACGAGGAAGAGCTTCGCTACCTTGGGGACAAGATGAGCCAGCTCGGTTTCCACAGCAATAGCCACCAGAACAAGAACGGGAACAATGCCAATGTCAACAATAACCACAACAATGCCAATGGCAAGAAAGCGAATGCTGCTGGCGGCGGCGGAGCCAATCACCACCAGAACCAGAAGAATGCGAATGTGATTAACATGGCAGCAGCAAATGCCAAGATGGGCAGTGGTGTCCAGAACCAGAAGAATGCAAATGTAATGAACATGGCTGCAGCGAATGCCAAGATGGACAATGGTGCCCAGAGGAATGCTGGTGCCCTCAACGGCATGTTGGGACAGAGCCATGGCCTGGGAGCAGGCAATGCGGCTCCTGGCTTCCAGGGCTACACAGGCTTCAACCACCCTTCCTACGCTGCTGCTGGCTATGGTGGGCTTCAACAACACCACCTCCCGCAGCAGCAGAACAACAGTCTCATGGCAAGCATGCAGGGATACCATCATCACCCGGCTGCAACTGCGGCGATGATGAACAATTTCAGGGGACTGAACAGCAACATGATGATGATGCATCAGCCCCAGCAGTCGCAGATGATGTACCACTCGCCTCCCCAGATCAGCCCTTACACAGGCTACTACAACCCTTACAACTACTACTACCATCCCGGCAGTGGCGGTTAGCCCCCGGCAAGCAATGGGGATGTGGAGACCATGTTTAGTGATGAGAATACCAAGGGTTGTGTTGTCATGTAGGTATGTTACTAGAATGTCAAAATTTAGAGGTTGGTGATGAAGCATGGAAGTGATGCAATCCAGCTATCGTTTTTCTTTCCTCGTTATTTTACTGCTCGTATGGTTTCCCTGTATCAAGAATGAATCATGGTGTTGACTTAGACGTGTTGTTTAAAGTAGGGGCACTTCAGAGGGTGATCAAACAGCTAATGTAATACCTTTTCTGCCTAGTGCTTTGCCCTTACTGGCTTGTTATAGTTTGTATATTCTATATATCTGGTGTTTGTGGCTTTGGAATTCTATGTTGTGGCATGTGATTGGTGATCATGGCATCAGACTAACAGTGAAAGGCTAAGCAACTGTTAACCTAGCAGTCAACATTGGGGGTGCTGTAGTACTGGCAGAAATTGTCACACAATTGAGTGGGGCTGGTGGGCATCCATGTGACCAGAATATAAACATTAACTAGTTAATTAACTAGAGACGACTTCAATTTTGTAACTCCTGACACCCTATTTCATGCTGCACAATTTCCCATAGTAGTGTTCTAGGTGGAAGATATATAAAGAGAATAGGGAGATCAGGTATGTATTTTTGCAAATGGATTTTAAGATTTAAGAATCAAACCTGAAGCACTGGCGATCAAGAGACTTCCATGGGTGCAGTTTTCTTGATTCTTGAAACCAAGACGCGAGCCTGCTAAAACCAAAGATGCCAACCATGATCGAGTTTCATGATGAAAGTGTATGCTGCTAAAGGTGGTTGAAAATGAATGCATATCATAATGGTTGTGGCTCCCTTCATGAACGCATTGGTCCCTAACCAAAATAAATTCCGAGTTCTCGTCAATCTTTTTTACCACTTTTGCCAGACTACAGGACAGAAATCATAGTACACGCAGCATAGATAAGTGTATGGAAAAACCATAAAGATGCTGGTACTCCGGTTGTTATTGGTTGTTAAGCACGCCCCACCTCCCAGTATTATACCGACGAATAAAATCTTGTGAATGAGGTGAGCATGGCTCAAAAGGTGGAATCCCTCTATATTCTTAACGATGGCATGAACTTTCAGTGCACAGTTTATCCAGTTTTGAAGTACTAGCCAACTGTACGAACTACAAATGTAATACTTTTGTATTACACGCTAGCAGTTCCCCACTTCACCTGTAGTATAAAGAATGTATAGGATTCTCGGGAAGGGATTTCGACAGGCAAAGGGCTTCTTTATTCTTTCATAGATGGGTGGAATGGTTGATGCTGTATAATATTGCAAACATTTGCGGGGGCGTGCAGAACAGCACGTCTGTACTCTGTAGACTGTACTAGTAGGCTAGTAGCAGCAATGGTCAGCTCAATGCAAGATCCGAATGGTAATTGTAGCAGCGACCGTTAATGAAATCCTTTAATTCTCAAAAAAATGAAACCCCATGATCTGGAGTTGAAATTCAAGGGGAAAATGAAGTTAATATGATGTACGTGCAGGTAATTCATAAAAAAAGTGGCACAATAACAAGAAGATTCACCCAACAGTGGCCGAATAAATTAGCAGCCCAAATTACCACTAGACTAATTTTCCTGTATCAGAACGGTATGAGGACAAGGCATATGCGGCCAAAATACAAGCTGAATCTAGATCACTCCGTTTCCTTTCCGTGAGGTGTGTAAACTGGAGCTGCGAGCCCCTTGCCGTCTTGACACCCAGCACGCTGGCATTGTGGAAAAGAAGTTTTTCCCCAACAGAAAAGGATGATGGAGGCACTAAAGTAAGACTAGTACTCCATGCTACTAGTGTGGTTGAGATAGGTACATCTTTAGAGTTTAGACCGCGTTTTAGTGTTTAGAGTTTAGACCTCTAAAATTAAAGAGAATCTTATTATTTAAAAGTACTAAATAAGGTCTAATGACAACCTTTTTACAGATAAGTACATCTTTACGAGACGA
This sequence comes from Eragrostis tef, assembly GCA_000970635.1. Taxonomy (NCBI): domain Eukaryota; kingdom Viridiplantae; phylum Streptophyta; class Magnoliopsida; order Poales; family Poaceae; genus Eragrostis; species Eragrostis tef. The sequence continues at coordinate 37,784 of LAPY01001701.1, forward strand.
ATCTAATGAGCCTAATTAGTCTATGTTTTGTTACAATGATGCTACAATAACCATCGTCTAATCGCGTATTAAGTACCCTCATTAAATTCGTCTCGCGAATTAGACCAGAGATTCTATAGTTAGTTTTGTAATTAATACTCTCAAATGACAAGATTCATTTTGTTTAGACCTCTCTAAACTTTAGAATAGGCGACGGCGAACGCGCCCAAAGCTATCTCTATTTCGGTCAACATCTATCGCTAGCACACATCTGCACATTTTGTGTGTGAGAGAAGTACTCCAACATCCATGTGAGACCCACGTACAGCAGACCTCTCAGCGAGGCAGAAGCAGCAGTGGACAAAAGCTGGAACCCAGCTGAGGGCATGGAAAGCCATGCACAGTGAACTATAACGCAAAAGATCATCTTTATACTTTAGCAGGCAGCTTTGTTATATCGCAAGAATAAATTTGTTGATTGCTTTTAGTACAAGGGATTATGATGACGGGAGAAGCATGTAAAGGGAATAAACCTGTTCAACAAAGAGGGGGCTTTGAGACGGCAAGGCCTCCTGCACAGGAGCACCATTGGGTCATGCCTTTTTGACCTGCTGGTGACTGGTGTGAAGCACAGTGAAATGGTGCTTGCAACTACCAAGAAAACTTGACCCCTGCGAGAAGAACAAGCAAGCAGAGCTCCATTGGGGAAGGTGATGACATTATTTATAGAATGCAACATTCACCTCAACAGACATGAGGCATTTGATTCAGAGGAACAGAGCTTTGATATGTGGGTGATGTTTCCAGTTGTATATTGGTAAACCTTCAAAATTTGGACTGTTTAAGCGCAATAGCGACCTTACCTATAGAAGATAATTCTAGAATGGTTTCACACTTCTATTTTTTAAAATGTTTTCCAAGAACACACTGCTCTTGTTGTGGAACTTGTTCCAATTAGTCATTGCCATAATTCAAAGTATTAGTATATCACCAACGAACCTATGGAACCTAAGAGAAGCCCGTTAAAACTCAGCACTAAAGGCTTCACAATACAAATGATCAACGACAACCTATCATGACAAAAACATATCTTGGTTTAAAGTAACACGCCTTTTGTCAATTAACAAATCATAGATGAATCCTGCCTGTACACTTTCTGTCCATCGTCCTTAATGCATACTCCCTCTGATTCTATAGTTAGTTTTGTAATTAATACTCTCAAATGACAAGATTCATTTTGTTTAGACCTCTCTAAACTTTAGAATAGGCGACGGCGAACGCGCCCAAAGCTATCTCTATTTCGGTCAACATCTATCGCTAGCACACATCTGCACATTTTGTGTGTGAGAGAAGTACTCCAACATCCATGTGAGACCCACGTACAGCAGACCTCTCAGCGAGGCAGAAGCAGCAGTGGACAAAAGCTGGAACCCAGCTGAGGGCATGGAAAGCCATGCACAGTGAACTATAACGCAAAAGATCATCTTTATACTTTAGCAGGCAGCTTTGTTATATCGCAAGAATAAATTTGTTGATTGCTTTTAGTACAAGGGATTATGATGACGGGAGAAGCATGTAAAGGGAATAAACCTGTTCAACAAAGAGGGGGCTTTGAGACGGCAAGGCCTCCTGCACAGGAGCACCATTGGGTCATGCCTTTTTGACCTGCTGGTGACTGGTGTGAAGCACAGTGAAATGGTGCTTGCAACTACCAAGAAAACTTGACCCCTGCGAGAAGAACAAGCAAGCAGAGCTCCATTGGGGAAGGTGATGACATTATTTATAGAATGCAACATTCACCTCAACAGACATGAGGCATTTGATTCAGAGGAACAGAGCTTTGATATGTGGGTGATGTTTCCAGTTGTATATTGGTAAACCTTCAAAATTTGGACTGTTTAAGCGCAATAGCGACCTTACCTATAGAAGATAATTCTAGAATGGTTTCACACTTCTATTTTTTAAAATGTTTTCCAAGAACACACTGCTCTTGTTGTGGAACTTGTTCCAATTAGTCATTGCCATAATTCAAAGTATTAGTATATCACCAACGAACCTATGGAACCTAAGAGAAGCCCGTTAAAACTCAGCACTAAAGGCTTCACAATACAAATGATCAACGACAACCTATCATGACAAAAACATATCTTGGTTTAAAGTAACACGCCTTTTGTCAATTAACAAATCATAGATGAATCCTGCCTGTACACTTTCTGTCCATCGTCCTTAATGCATACTCCCTCTGTTTTTAGTTGATGTTGTTAGGACAATCTTTTAGTTCAAAGATGAACTATATTTGTTGTCCTAATGTCATCAATAGAAAACCGGAGAGATAGAGTAGTTTGCTTCAGCTTTATGCGAGTGAAGATGAAACCTTAAGTTCCTTATCGGGACTAATTGTACGCCTTCAAAACATCATTAGTTTGTGAAGCCAGCTTACTACAATACTCACGCATGAAAATTCAGTAGATGCTTTTCAGGTCAACTAATATCATTTCAGCAGCAGCAACAAAATAAAGAGCTTAGTTGCTACTTCACACCCTTAAAAAGGTGATTCATGACCCGTACTTCTTGATAAATAAGAAGCTTCAAAGAACGAATCTAACAATATTGTTTAGCTGCCATTAAATATGGGTGGTGCCATAATAGAGGCAAGATAGGTGCATAAAATAAAGATTGGCAACAAGGAGAGCACGAGCACTCACCTAGTCACCTGCAAGGTCCAGTGAGAAGCTTCCTTTCCTTTCCACTTGCAGAAAAGTAGAACTGAACAAAAGCAGGAAAACTATTCCATGTTAGTCTATCACGATCCCATAGTGCTCCAGATCAAGCATGTACTACAATGACTTGAACAAATATCATAAGAAAGCAACTTCAATAATAGTACATGACTAGTTAGTACGAATACAAAATACAAGACATCATACAAAAAGTTTAACGGTGTCATTTGTAGACAATTATTTTGACGCAACTCTGTAACCTTTCACCAGATTATTTTGGTGCCCAGTTGGCACGCAAATCTGAAACAACTAAGCATGATAGCATCTAGTTTGAGCAACTCTGGATGGCTTCAGGACAAATTCAACATTTTACCTTAATTGCAGACCTCCAACCTATCAAACACGGTGTAGTGAGATGACAGCATCAGTCTACACACCATGGTTAATACTAGCAATAACTCATAGATCATTCACTACTCAAAAAATTGGGTAACCTGGATCATATTCCAACATCCAAAACATGTTGTTTTGTCATATGCCTGAGTATTAATTTATGATCTTTCAAGTACATATGCATAATACAGAAAAAACACCAAGTTGGAAATATACATCTGCTCATGTACAACCATATGCACTTGTGCAGTCAGTCAATAGAAAAAAGAAACAAGCAGCCCTAGAGAAAATAATACTGTCCTGCAGTACAACCTGGCAACCTGCACTCGAGAACAGAACAAGGGTAAAAAAAATGTCATGTGGAACTATTATGTGAATTACATACAAGTCTGCGATATAGGTACACAAGTCTGCGATGTAAAGCCTGAACTCCATAATTTTCGTATGAACACCAAGTCACCAAATACAACCATAAAGGTCAAGGTAAATCCGTCACTGTAGTGGATCCAACTGACGCAAATTTTGAGTGTTTGGAAGGACATTAGCCATTGGTCCCAAATACAAGGGAGCTAGGCAAGAGCACCAATTTAATTAGATCATTGCCCCCCCTGGTTTCAATCTATAGAATGACAATTGAGGAGCATCAAATCTGATATTTGTTAAAGATGATAGAGGAACATCAAGACATGAGTCGAAGACTAAATTCCCATAATTCTAGTGTAAATGGACAGAACCTAAGGTATTTAGATAGACTAAAGATTCATAGATGCTTTTTCTTAACGTGATTGTGCCATCATATTCAGCATATTCATTCTGAATAACACTACAGATAAACACACATCTAATGTCTCAATCCTGAAGATAGGAATCTAAAAGATAAGTACATTACAAGTATTTCAGCTCAGCGTCTGTCATTTTTCCTCTTCCTGGCTCGTGCTTTCTGCCACTTTTTCCTTGACACTAATTTACTCTTTGGCTTTAACTTCAACTCTGGAGAAAACTTGAAATTAGGGTCCCTCATACGTGCTTGTATATCTTTAAAGAACTGCATATTAAGCTTTTTTGGTCCACCCTCCCGCAACTCTGCATATTCTGGTCCTGAAACAATATTCTCAAATGCACCAATCAGGATATCTATATCCGTGACAACATCAAAAACATTAATGTAGCGTCCATCAGGTCCTTTCTTCAACTTCTTAAGAGCATTTTCTACAGCAAGTTTTCTGGCTTGCTTTCCTGGAGATAGCTCTGGTGGTTCATTCTCAGCTTTCAACAGCTCTGAGATCGTGCGATATTTTGGCGACTCATCAAATTCGAAAACCTTATCAATATATGAATCACTCCGTTCATTGGGATGTGCCTCAGTAGGGATGTCATCATCATCGTCATCTTCACTGCCACTCCAGAGAGTCATATCATCTTCATCACTCTCGGAGCATATGCTTCTTAACTCGTCACTGTCATCAGCATCAATGAGATTTGCATTTTCCTTGGCTTGTCGCTTCACTTTCTTGATTTCTCTCTCTAATTTTGTATCATTCTCTTTCTCATCATCATCATCATCATCATCACTACCTGTCCAAAGACAATCCTCCTCATCAACATCCTCCTGCCAAGATTTTCTGAACTCTTCATCCCCTGGCCTTCTTTTACCAAACAGGTCATACTGTGAGCGATCATCAGCAAATACCGTGCTCCTGTATAAA
>LAPY01001701.1:48926-65247 GCA_000970635.1 Eragrostis tef
GCCTCCGCCGATGCCTCAGGATGCGTCCGCGTCTGGGGCCGCTACGGCGACCGCGCGCTCAAGGCCGAGTTCCGCCCCCTATCCGGCCGGGTCGACGACCTCCGTTGGTCCCCCGACGGCCTACGCATCGTCGTCTCTGGGGATGGGAAGGGAAAGTCGTTCGTCCGCGCATTTGTGTGAGTCTCTCTTCCATCTCGATCTTGCATGAAGAAATTTGGGGCGGGGAAGGCCAATGGTAACACGCTTTTTGTGCGATGGCTGTGACCTGTGATCGGGATTTGAGGAGAATACTACTGATTGCTGCCGTTTTGGGACTCGTATTTCTATTACTGCTGTGAGTTATCACGCATTCTGTCTGTAGGAGGTCGTGTGAGGGATGGATTCTGAGAAGTGCTCTACGATATGATCGATTTTTCTATTTTCTTCTGGTGGAAACAGAAGGCTCGATTGAAATCAAATTGAAAATAATTAATGGAAATCTGAATGATTGTTGGATTTTGCATGATTGAACTCTTTCGATTGAAATTAGAATGAAAGTAATGAAACTGGCAGGTTTAGTCCTTGGCCCTTCCCTATGTCCTTGGTCTTGTTTTGATGTGATTAACATTCAGATCAGAAGAATCAATTTCGATTGACATCGGTCAGACAGCAGTGATATTATTGTTTGCTGGATAGTAACTTGTTGGAATTGGGTTTAAGTTTGTACTTAAATTGCATGCTTGCTTTAAAAATTCTCCTCACACAAGCAGGCTTAGAATATAATTTTTATATGTTTTGACTTGTGATGTATTAACGTATTTTCATGTTCTCTGATTTGTGCAGGTGGGACTCTGGCAGCACAGTGGGTGAATTTGATGGGCACTCAAAGAGGGTTCTGAGCTGTGACTTTAAGCCTACAAGGCCATTTCGCATTGTGACTTGTGGCGAAGATTTTCTGGCTAACTTTTATGAAGGACCACCATTCAAATTCAAGCATTCCATAAGGTCAGTAATGATTGCTGGATAGTGGACATGCTTAGATGTGTGCTGTTGACCTGTTATAGTTCTTCTGGAACCATTTAATTCCTACCATCCTCCTCGTCTTTTGTACATGCGCTGAGTTTATAACTTACCATACTAATGCATTATGAAAGCATGCATCAAACTTCCATGTACCTCTTTATCAATCATGTCTTAATAATCGCTGAAATCTACATCAGAAATTTCAGAGTAACCTATCCTGCTATAGTTTACCCATGGTGGCTTATATGAAGCAAAACACTCGAGGGGCAAGACACAATTTGTTTCTGATAACATGTCTCTGGAGCAAAACCCTTGTATTTTGAGTATTCTAGGATCTATTTTCAACGTGGAAAATGCTTCACATATGACTCGTATATATGACCATGTTTTACAACCAGAGATCTAATTATTTTAATGCCAAGTGAACCACAACCAAATGATTTAAACCATTGGATATCTGGTTGTACAACACGGTTGTACAAATGGATCGGATGTATAGCAGTACTCTTTCAGAGCTTATTGGGATGCCATTTTCCATCGTTTTTGGGGGAATCTTTTTGACTGTGTAGATAGCACTTCACATGTTGTAGAAACAACTGAAGCTGACTTACATTGGACTGATTGTTATATTTAGATTCTATGTACTGCCCCATGCATTCAAACTAATATGTTCCCATGGAAGCTCACACTTTGTATAATTTATGTTTACTACATATGTCAGAAACATGTTGGGTTTAAGTTTGTACTTAAATTTCATGCTTGCTTTAAAAATTCTCCTCACACAAGCAGGCTTAGAATATAATTTTTATATGTTTTGACTTGTGATGTATTAACGTATTTTTCATGTTCTCTGAATTGTGCAGGTGGGACTCTGGCAGCACAGGGGGTGAATTTGATGGGCACTCAAAGAGGGTTCTGAGCTGTGACTTTAAGCCTACAAGGCCATTTCGCATTGTGACTTGTGGCGAAGATTTTCTGGCTAACTTTTATGAAGGACCACCATTCAAATTCAAGCATTCCATAAGGTCAGTAATGATTGCTGGATAGTGGACATGCTTAGATGTGTGCTGTTGACCTGTTATAGTTCTTCTGGAACCATTTAATTCCTACCATCCTCCTCGTCTTTTGTACATGCGCTGAGTTTATAACTTACCATACTAATGCATTATGAAAGCATGCATCAAACTTCCATATACCTCTTTATCAATCATGTCTTAATAATCGCTGAAATCTACATAAAAAATTTCAGAGTAACCTATCCTGCTATAGTTTACCCATGGTGGCTTATATGAAGCAAAACACTCGAGGGGCAAGACACAATTTGTTTCTGATAACATGTCTCTGGAGCAAAACCCTTGTATTTTGAGTATTCTAGGATCTATTTTCAACGTGGAAAATGCTTCACATATGACTCGTATATATGACCATGTTTTACAACCAGAGATCTAATTATTTTAATGCCAAGTGAACCACAACCAAATGATTTAAACCATTGGATATCTGGTTGTACAACACGGTTGTACAAATGGATCGGATGTATAGCAGTACTCTTTCAGAGCTTATTGGGATGTCATTTTGACTGTGTAGATAGCACTTCACATGTTGCAGAAACAACTGAAGCTGACTTACATTGGACTGATTGTTATATTTAGATTCTATGTACTGCCCCATGCATTCAAACTAGAATGTTCCCATGGAAGCTAACACTTTGTATAATTTATAATTTATGTTTACTACATATGTCAGAAACATGTTTTTGTGTTATGCACTTCTGCCTCATCTTGTAAGTGTATATAATTTCTGGCACTTTGTGAGGTATATTTCACATTTTCCAATTTGTTACTTTAAATTTCAGGGACCACTCAAACTTCATTAACTGTATCCGGTATTCTCCTGATGGAAGTAAGTTCATCACTGTGAGTTCAGATAAGAAGGGTTTAATATATGATGGAAAAACTGGAGAAAAGATTGGTGAGCTTTCCACTGAAGGCAGTCACACAGGAAGCATATATGCCGTTAGCTGGAGTCCCGACAGTAAACAAGTAATTTGATATTAACTGTTCCCTGTATTTAGTTATCACCATGCATACTAAATGTCCTGAGTTTACAATGCGTCAAGATTTTATAATAGATTTGCTTGGCATGATTAGAAAACAACTTGAAAATTCATAGAGTTTGTTCGCAGAATGTAATGTTGTTGATCAAATATCTTCTTTCCACATAGATCTTAGAATGATATAGCCTGTAGGTTACATGATTTCTTTACCTAAACAATGCAAGTGGGCTGAAACTCTAATTGTACCTGTGTCTGTATAACTTTAGACAGAACACCATGTCAACCTTCTGTTCCTTTTATACGGATGTTTGGTACTTGTGTGTCTCAGCAATTTTATATGTATACTAAAGAGTATCCTGAAATCACAACATCTTCTTTTATCTTAACCTTCAGGTTCTAACAGTTTCTGCTGATAAAACTGCGAAAGTATGGGATATCATGGAGGACGCATCTGGGAAATTGAACAGAACTTTGGCTTGTCCTGGTACAGGAGGTGTAGATGACATGCTTGTAGGTTGCCTTTGGCAAAATGACCATCTCGTGACAGTTTCTCTTGGTGGGACATTCAATGTGTTTTCTGCAAGCAATCCGGACCAAGAACCAGTGACATTTGCAGGGCATTTGAAGACTGTTAGCTCTTTGGTTTTTCTTCCACAACATAACCCCAAAACTATACTTTCTACTAGCTATGATGGTGTTATCATGAGATGGATACAGGGTGTCGGATATGGTGGCAGATTGATGCGTAAGAACAACACCCAGATCAAATGCTTTGCTGCAGTAGAAGAAGAGCTTGTCACCTCTGGATATGATAATAAGGTGAGAAAATCCAACATGCTCTCTATATTCCTAGTGTTCATCTAAATATATACCAGGATAACAGAATCTGTGGTTGTCTGCATAAATTATATACCAGGATAACAGAATCTATAAATATGTCTTGTTTGGATAGACAAGGATTGTTCAGTTCCTTTGGATCTGTAGGGAAATAACAATTTCAAGGGTTTGGTCTAATCGTTACTTATCCATACAAGCTCATCATTCTCTGGATATGATGATCATTGTGTGTAGGCTCATATATGATGGTACCAAGTTAATTATTTATTTATTTTTTGCGAAGGGGTACCAAGTTAATTATAAGAATTCTATGAGATTCATTTCAAGCTGGTGATCATTGCCTAGGTTATTACAAGAACCATGTTTAACATTTAACCCCACATGACGAATTGTAGGAAACTAATGTGTAGAAATATTATTATTAATCATAAATGTGTAGAAGTGTTATTGTCGATTTTCGATTAAAGGCTTATCTAAACCTGGAAACCTCTGGATGGAAAAATGCAAGTGATTCCTATGAACTTTTATGGCAATAGAAATATTTAGGAGTGCAATGGCGTCCATCATTCTCTGGGACAATTGGGAGCTTGTCAGAACACAAAGAGAATTAGCTAACTGTATGCGTATCACTTGATTTCTAAATTCTGAGATAGCTGTAAAACTAAAGGAAAATGCATTCTACATTTTATGAATACTGATGAAGTTTTGAGCACCATCATTTAATTTTTCTTGTTGAAGAATGCTTAGGTTCAGTTATGATGGGCAACTTATAATTTATCCTTGAAAGCAGATATTCAGAATTCCTCTTAATGGAGACCAATGTGGAGATGCTGAGTCAGTTGACGTAGGAGGTCAGCCCAATGCTTTGAACCTTGCAGTTCAAAAACCTGAATTTGCACTGGTCACCACTGATTCTGGGATCGTATTGCTGCACAATTCAAAAGTCATATCAACAACCAAAGTTAATTATACTATCACATCATCTTCTGTTTCTCCTGATGGCACTGAAGCCGTTGTGGGTGCACAAGATGGGAAACTGCGGATCTATTCCATCAGTGGGGATACACTTACAGAAGAAGCTGTGCTCGAGAAGCATCGGGGTGCTATTACTTCAATACATTATTCTCCAGATGTTTCTATGTTTGCTTCTGCTGATGCCAACAGGGAAGCTGTTGTGTGGGATCGGACAAGTAGAGAGGTACTGTCAGTTTTGCATTATTTATTTCTTCAGTTGTTAAACAATGGATATTGTTCTGCTCCTTTTTTGGTATTTGTGAATTTGCATGAAACTTGTCAGATAGTGCACTGTGTAATGTGCAGATTACTTGTTAGCTTTTAATACACTCTTCAACATAACTCCGGTAGCACCAAGTTCACTGTTTTTTTCCTTCCAGTTCATGGTATGATGGAGTCCCTCTTTATATTCTTGTGGCACTCGCTGCTCAGTACTCACAGATCCATACATTATGCCATGCCTTGTCATGTAACAACTGAAACTATGATCTTTATCCATCACCATTTCACCGCCCTTGCATTCATTACTAATGTGATCAGTGGCGGATACGTACTTGCAGTGTTGGTTAAGCTCAGAAGGAGAGAAATAATATAGTCCCTCTGGATTTTTTTATAGACGTTCAGACAAGATAGTGGGTGCAAATTTGCACTAATTGTCTTGTCTTAACGCCTATTAAAAAAATCGAGAGAGAGAGAGAGTAGCTTCTAGGTTGTAAAAGTGACTATATTGCTGAAAACATGGTGCTGTATGGCCTTTTTTTTGTTTTGTTTCTTTTGTCTTTTCTGTATGTTTCATTCAGGTATCTTTCAAATGAGAAATGTACCTTGAGATTACAGCAAGTTCTATATCGTTTTGTTTAACAGGTCAAGCTGAAGAACATGTTGTACCACACAGCTCGGATAAACTGCCTGGCTTGGTCACCTGACAGTCGTTTGATTGCCACAGGCTCATTGGACACCTGTGCAATTGTATACGAAATAGATAAGCCGGCAGCAAGCCGTATCACCATGAAGGGAGCCCATCTTGGTGGTGTTCATGGTTTAACATTTGTTGACAATGATACCCTGGTGACTGCTGGCGAGGATGCTTGCATTCGCGTTTGGAAGCTGGTTCAGCAATAGGCGTTCCCCATTCTGTTTTGCCTTGAGCATGTTCCTCTATCAATTAAAATAAACTGTTCTTTTTGCTTGTTGATATGGTGGCTATTTCTCACAGGCCATGGCATCATTCCTGCCTTCTTTGGCGATTGTTGTCCTAAATTTGCTGTACATTTTATGTGAGCTTTCTTTTCTTGTATTTGTGAAAGAACCTTTTTGTTGTAAGTGTATCCCTGCATGTGATTTTTTTTTGGGAGCTGAGAACATAGGGATAGTAATGTTGCTTTTGACCCCCCCCCCCGATATTTTGATTCTGTACGTTTTTAGAATGGTGATTTCATCATTGTTGGATTGTATCGCACAATTCATTCTATTGCTGATTGTGGGTTTGCTACCTCAATCTAGTTTCATTTCATCCGTTTCTTGTTATTACTTGCTAGCCCTTGTCCTTCTGGATACACCCATGGCATGAAGCAACACATAAATCTCAGCTCAGATAATTGAGTACTATCCTTTATTCTTTCCGTCCTTTTCTGTGAGAACATATATAAAAGCAAAGAATAGTTCGCACGGAATAACCATTCTCCCTGGTGAGAGGGCAAAGAAAAGAACAGGCAATTCCCCATCTGTCCGCTGCAGCTTAACGCCCGTACGGACAACGAAATAAAACATTGCCGCGATACATGCTATAGCACTAGCGTTTGCACAGGCTATGTAAGCGTCCAGAATATCGCTGATCACCGGGTTCAAATCCTGAACAGGGAGCTTGGTGGTGCGGCGGCCTTTGATCGAGCGAGAGTCGTGATAATGTAACTTTCATCGAGAGTACAGTACAGTTTGTGAGATGCGAATGGGGGAACATTTATGCGCATGCATGACGCCTCTAAAGTGGCATGGCGTTCGCAATTCGCGTTATAGTGCCCGGGACGTTTCAGCGAGCAAACTCCAGAACCGGTTTTCCTGGGCCGGATGTTCAGGTGTCGTGCCTTGTTGAATTTCTAGGCCTAGACTTCCTGCTCGATCGTGCGCGAGTACATTGAGGCCGACACGATTTATCGCAAAAAAGGTCGCATCAAGTACAAGTGTGCAACACAACCTCGTTTCCTCTGTCAAATTTTCCATACTCCAATACAGCCGCACAGCAAATCGAACTTGGCGCGAGTATATAGATTATATCATATGTAATAGTAAAAATGTTGTGTGCATCATTATTATTCCTTCTCGAGAACAACAGCAAAATGTACTTCGGTCTACAGTAGCAAATCGAACTTGGCGGTTGGCGCAAAGCCGCAAACCGACCGTGGCAGCCAGTAGGGCCTAGCCGAGCCGAGACGTGCACGGACACGACCTCTAGACTCCAGACTTTTTCCTCTCCTGTTTCGTGTTTTGTGCACCCTGTATATTCCTTTTATTTTCTTTTTCCTTCTTTTCGTCTTCTGCGCAGTTCGCCTCCTCTTCCTCCTCGTCCCGAGTCCCGACCTCTTCTCTCTCCCCCCGCCCCGACTCATCTCCTCTCACCTAGGGCACCCGCGCCGCCTCGCCGCCGCCGCCGACGTCTCCTCCCGGCGCGATCTCGCCGCCGATACCCGCCGCTCCGATCGCCGGAGGTGAGCCCGCTCCCGCCCCAGCTTCCGCCCCCTTCTCCCCCTTCTCTATCGCTTTCGACTAGCCGGGGTTTCCCGGCGCTTCGGCGGCCGTCTCGGACCTGATCTTGGCGTGCTAGTTCGTGGATTGGTAGCCTTTCATCCGGCGCGTAGGATTTCCGCCCGCCGATGAGGTTTATGCCCGTGTTCGGATTCGGTTGCGGCTCGTACTGTGGTCGGAGCCAATGGGACTGTGGCTGCTGGCCCCTGATGGGTGGGCGGCTGGTTTCTGTTCGTTGTTTCGATGCGCTGTTGAGAACTAGATGGGTGGTTGCTTGATCCTGGCATATTCGTTACTTTGCAGACCTTTGTAGTGCCTAGATTGTAACCGCAGCAAGGTCAATGACGTGCCGTGTTCAGTGGTTGTTCGTTTCGTTAAGATCGGGAGAAGGGTAGCCTAGTTAGATTGGTATAAAAGCCTGAACTTTGAGCTCGACCTGTATGGCACCGTGCTCAAAGGGGTCCCTGAAGTGTTGAATCCATGCCTTAGACATGTCTGGCTCGTTCTTTTGTTTTTTTGTAAATAATTCTCCAATTTGTATCTGGTTCTTGCTGAAACTTGTAATCATTTTCTTGTTTATAGCACCATAAATCAGTAACTTCTGTTCCCAAGGTTATTTCAGGATGGACGCTAATTTATAATCACAGAAGGCTATTTACATAATTTACACTGTAGAGCTTCAAATTCTGGATCAATAGTAGCCTATCCCATTGTAATGAACTATAAATTATATCGGTGTGCACGAATTAAGTTCCAGGGTTAGTTGAAACATATGGTTCTTCCTGGCTGAGCTTAAAATGGGCACAACTGACCGTTAGATATTTCATCATGGCTACCACTATTTCCTGATGAAGCTTAAACATCTTTGCTAAACGTGCTACGGATTTACGATGACTTAATATAAGCATTTGTTAATTCCAATCTCTCTCTGCACATTTCAATGGAATCCTAGATTGAGGGTGCAAGGAGCTTGCATATCATGTTCATTCCTTTGACCAACAGTAATGCTTATTCCCTGTGCCGAGGAAAAGTTTAGTTTCTTAGAAGTGACCCTATTTATTCTTTTGAAGCATTTAATCAGCATCTTAATCTAGCTTATGTTACATCTTTTGATCTATTTTTTCTTCTAAGTTTTATCTTGTCATCATGCTAATTTTGGAACATATGATATATTTTTTCAGTTAAATAATAGGTTATTTGAGGGCTGGGAGTCTACTTTTATAGTTGGCTCCTACCATGGAAAACCTGCCAAATGGCTTGGTAAATGTTGCCGAGCATAACCAGGAAGATGAGAAGTCTAAGGATACTAATGATCCTGAAAAAGTGCCAAATATCTTTGTTTACAGAGAAGATGTTGTCAGCTTGAAATCAAAGGTGGATGCCCGTGGATTAGTGTTGGAGGTAGCAGGGGAATATGATTCTGAAGGTAGCATCACCGATGATGACGAGGGTGATAGTACTGATACTGAAGAGCATGAACGTAAAAATGCTCATGAGGCTGAAAATGGTGGTACTGATGGTGATAATGCCAGTAATAGAGCTGAGGTTGACAGCCAGAGTTCTTTGCCTGATGACAAAGTTCGGGTGTTATGGATAGATGGTAGTGAAAAAACAGAAGATATTGACGAAGTAGTTGTTGTCGACAGGAGTTTCCTTCATGGAGATTTAGTCGCTTCTGCCTCAGATGCAACTGGTCAGATGGGGCTTGTTGTGGATGTCAATCTCGTAGTTGATTTGCTAGGTGCCAATGGGGATATGATAAAGGGTGTATCCTCTAAAGATTTGAAACGTATCAGAGAGTTCAATGTGGGTGATTATGTGGTTTCTGGGCCATGGCTTGGTCGAGTGGATGAAGTATTGGATAATGTTAATGTGTTGTTTGATGATGGCGCTCTCTGTAAAGTCACCAGGGCAGATCCTATGCGCCTAAGACCAGCATCAGGACCAATTCATCCGGATACAGCTTGTCCCTTTTATCCAGGGCAGCGTGTGAAGGCAGTATCATCGTCTGTTTTCAAACCATCCAGATGGCTTAGTGGATTGTGGAAAGCAAGCCGTCTTGAAGGTACTGTCACAAAGGTGGAAACCGCTGCTGTTATAGTCTATTGGATTGCATCTGCACACTACGCCACGGATCAGCAACCTGTTCCTCTGGAGGAGCAGAACCCAAAGGATCTGACTCTTCTGTCTTGTTTCACGCATGTAAACTGGCAACTAACTGACTGGTGTCTTCCTTCCCGACTCACATCTTCACGTGCTGATGATGCTTCTACTGAAAGTTCAGGATTGAAAGAACTAAACTCTGATGAGCACACAGTAAATAAGGTTGCATGTTCAGAAAGCTCAACTCTACCGCCTGATATTCCTGAATCTCAAGCTGATGATCAGACTGAACAAGATCAAAGGACTGATACAGAAACGAGTCACAGGCAGACAGATAGTGATCCTCATGCAGATGGACTGAGTATGTCAGATGGAGATAATTCATCTGTAGCTATAGAATCAGAATCAGGAAGTAGTGTATCAACCATTCCAAAGGAGGGATCTCAGGACAATGTAGCACACAGAAAGAAGTTTCGGAAAGTGTTTCTAAAAAAGGACAAAAGAACAAAGAGAAGAGATGGTAGCTTTGAACGAGCTCTACTCATTGCAAATACGTATACTAAAGTTGATGTAATCTGGCAGGACGGGACAAAGGAGTGCGGAGTAAATTCAACATCACTGATCCCTATCCACAGTCCAAATGACCATGAATTCTTTCCGGAGCAGTATGTTGTGGACAAGGTCTCAAATGATGTTGATGACTCTTCTGAACCAAAGCGTGTTGGTCTTGTTAGAAGTGCCAATGCTAAAGATCGAACTGCATCTGTATCATGGTTTAAGCCTTCGCTGCACCCAGAGGAGCCCAAAGAAATACAGTGTAATGAAATTGTGAGTGCATATGAACTGGATGGTCATCCGGATTATGATTATTGCTATGGAGATGTTGTTGTTCGCTTGCCATCTGCTTCAGTCAGTAGTGAGAACAAAATGGAATTAGATAAGAATGTAGATTCCTCAGAAGGACTAGCTGGTTTAGAAGTATCTCCCCCTGATGTTAGTGCAGGAGAAGAGTTTCTACAAAAAGAATCAGGTGCGATATTTACAAGCCTTTCATGGGCAGGAAATATTGTTGGCTTTCAAGATGGTGAGATTGAAGTCATTTGGGGAGATGGATCGATGTCTAAGGTAGTTCACGGCTCTCGTAAATGCACTAACCTCTATGATTTTATGCGAATCAACATTAGGAGTTGTCTCATATCAGAACTACCTTAATTGCTTATCTTCCCTGAAAACTATTCCGCATCTCTATTTTCCACCTATATGTTTTTTTCCAACAATCTCGTGTTGTTTCAGGTTGGGCCTCATGAAATATATGTTGTTGGTCGTGAAGATGATGGGGCCTCATTGGATGATGGAACTGCCTCTGATGGTGCTAGCTGGGAGACTGTTGATGACAATGAAATGGATTTTGTTGATGACTCTGCACAGGTTATTCTATACTGACTAACTACCATTATTGTTATTTGTTAGCTCTCTCTCTCTGAAAAAACACCTTTTAGTTTCCTTTTGTTTTATTAATCGGTTCATGTATCCTATTTCAGGACAATTCGCAAAATGCACCTGAGAATAACATTGAAAGGGAAAATGGTTCTTTCAGTTCCCAGGATGGAAGTTCTGTTGCAACTGGTCCGCTTTCTGTTGCTTTTGGCTTTATGACCCGAATAGCGAGTGAACTCTTTGCTCGAGGTAAAAGGCATTTAGATGGATCAAGTTCAGATGTTATGGATGAAGTTGAATCTCACAAGTCTAATGAGGTTTCAGAACCTGGTGATGATACTGACCAAATGGAGGAGAACAATATGGCAACACCAGATTTTACAGCAGCGACAACAGATGGATCTCCTGCTGACAACTCTGTAGATGTGGATATGTCTGATAATCCTGCAGATTTGGAATGCTTCAAACACTTCGATATTCTGCAATGTCCTCCAGACCACCACTACCTTGAAAACACAGCACAGGTAAATTTTATCAAACTATGCTCGTCATTTGAGTGCATTATACACATTGCACACATGTACATTCAAACTTCACCTTCCGGTTACTAATGTTCTGTATATTGAGGCTTAACAACATTTAAAACTGACATGAGAGTATACTAGTCTTGAAAAGTAGTTTCATGATGTTTTAAATCTTATATGTTCTAGAAATATATTGGAATGGAAATTTGTGGTCCATGTTGCATTATGTTGAAATATCACTTTACATATGGATAAATGATGTTATAACAGGGTACTGGTGGAAGAAAGTGGGTCAAAAAGGTGCAGCAGGAATGGAGCATACTTGAGAAGAACCTACCAGGTCTGTGACCAGTCAATATTGACAATAAAAAGGCTAAAGACAACAATGACATTTAATTGAAATTTCACGACAACAAGATGATTTACTGATGTTCTTGTTACTGCAATTTGTAGACTATATTTACGTCAGGGTATTTGAGGATCGCATGGACCTCATCAGAGCCGTGATTATTGGAGCAAGTGGAACACCATACCAAGATGGCCTGTTCTTCTTTGACTTCCACCTCCCACCTGAGTATCCACAAGTTCCTCCGGTAATTCGAATTACACCACCTAACTGCTGCCCTTGTAGATTGTAAATGATCGCATTTAGCCAAATTTGCTGACTGCCTGCATTTTTCTCATGTTGGTATCCTTTGTCAAATTTGCAGTCAGCATACTATCATTCTGGTGGTTTGCGTGTAAATCCGAATCTGTATGTTGATGGAAAGGTTTGCTTAAGCCTCTTAAACACCTGGACTGGCAGAGGGAACGAAGTATGGGATCCATCATCATCGAGTATTCTCCAAGTACTAGTTTCGCTTCAGGGCTTGGTTCTCAATGAAAAGCCCTACTTCAATGAAGCCGGATATGAGAAGCAAGTTGGTACTGTTGAAGGGGAGAAGAATGCAGTGCCGTATAATGAGAACACATACCTGCTGAGCTTGAAATCAATGTTATATATTTTGAGACGGCCTCCTATGGTAATACAACTTACCCCATTTAGAGTTATTGCATCTTTTTATTACCGAGTCAATTCAGATTGCTTCCATTCCAAATCTATTACTTGAGACCATGATTAACTGTTCGTTGTAAGCAAACAGAGGCATGTAAGCTTTCAGGTTACTACTTGTTTTAGATAAAGTAGGAACTTCAAGTACTAAGTTCTTGTTCAATTTTATCTTGGTTCATATGCATGCCATCTAATCATGAAGTCCCATGTTGTATACTGGTCTTGATTTTGTCTTTAATGTGGTACCATGAAACATCTCAACCATAAATTTATTCAATGCATATCATGTCCTAACTGTTTAATCCATGATAACTGCAGCATTTTGAGGATTTTGTGAAAAGCCACTTCCGCAAGCGTGGTCACTACATCCTTAAAGCTTGTGAGGCTTATTTGCAAGGAAATGTGGTTGGCACACTTACTGATGATGCATGTACCACCGATAGAAGCAAGGAGCACTCAAGCTCTGTTGGTTTCAAACTTGCATTAGCCAAAATTTTACCACGGTTGATTACAGCTTTGAAGGACACAGGAGCTAACTGCGACCAGTATGAGCACCTTGGAAGAACAGAAACTGTTCAAGAAAGTTGATCATGAGTGACTTGTATCTGGATCGTTTTCTTTTCTTTTCCTTTTTGTTTTGGAAAGATGGTAACTCAACCACCTGTTTTCCATATAAATGTACATTCAACATTTGTTGTTTCAGTTTGAACATTTGGAAAATGTGGATCCAAATGAACTCTTCGGAATATGGAACTGAGCTACCCTGTAAAGTTGATGTTTTTGGTAGGCTTGCAGGGTTCTTCAATGATAAGGGTTGCCTATGCAAACTGAAACCAAGCCTAGAAACTCCAGGAAAAGAATTGTGGGGTCTGATAATGGATGGATTTTTCTTCAGGAGCATCTCGTGACAATGCCTATGTTTACTTTGAGAGATACAAACGTTGTTATCTGTTTCTCACTCTCTATTGCCTAGCACTACATCTGTTTAACGTGGGAGATAACATTCATCATCTTGTGATTTAACATGCGAACAAAGATTTGGCTAGAAGATTTTTAAATTACTTACTGTGTTCTTGTTGGTGAAGAATTTTCTGATTTTATTCATCTGTTCTAGCTACTTTACTGTGATCTTGGTGCCTAAATCAATTTTGTTAGTCGAAATTTCGGAAGCAGCAGAAGCACTGAAGCCTTGAATGTAAACATGTGTCAGCTGGGGAAGATTAACTCGGTGTCTAACCAAAATCTTGGTACCTTCTAGTACGACGGCTGCTTCTCATCTTTCTGAAATTCAGGTCAAACCCTTTGCATTATAATCTTTGGATAAAAAGGCACACCTGCGAGATGTTGTTGCTAGAATGGCTCGGCAGTTCAATCTGCTCCTCAAACCAGATTATACTAACTTACTAAGGATAAACTTTTATGACTATTGGATGGATGGCTATGGCCTGCGACGAATAAACCGTGCGCCAAAAGGTTTTCCATTCGACCGGCTCTCCAAGCAACTCGTAGCATAATTTTTTCGTTAATTCACGAGAAGAGGTCTCGCGCCTGCCGACAGGTCCATCACATTTCGGTGAAAGGGAAAGATACGACTCCAAAGACCTCGTGTTCCTTCTTTAGATGCATATCCCAGGTGTGTTGCTCTCGCTGGAAGCCTGGAATGCGCATGAGGGCTCGTCGGAGCAGATGCAAGCAAGTCTGCATGTGAAAGTGAAGCCAAAGATTTGAAAGGGATGTGGATCATGTGGGTGCGCAAGTACATCGTCTGCACGAAATGCTTCGCGATGCGCGTATCTATGGCGGCTGATCAGGTAACACCTATGCATTTTGGCAGGAATAAAATCTTCTTTGTAATATTAAATTAGAGCCGTCGCCCAAGCGTAAACATTCCTGAGACAAGCAACGTCGTGCCAGGGGCATATATACGGGATTAACTAAGCCACAATACAGCCGATGGATGCATTTGCTGCTCAACGAAGCATGGCCATAAAGTGTACAACTTACTCAACATAATATTTTTTTTGGTAATGGACCGAGCTGTCTCAGGAATGTTTACGCTTGGGCGTCTAGAGCTCCCTTGAATTGCTTAGCCAGTCACGCGATCCTTGTAAAGAAAAAAGAAAAGAAAAGGTGATACTAGTCGGTGACTCGGGCTCATGGTACTTATATACAGGGCGCTCCGAGTTGGTTCCATGGCAACCAAACCAATTTGTTCCATGCTACTCATTCGACCATAGTCAGCTAGTCTACCTACCTGCCAACTCCCTTATATGCATGGAAGTCACCATATAATCACCACAGTCCACAGGTTGGTTCTATCTACCACATACTGATTTTAGCAATCCGGTTTATTTTCTTCTTTTTTTTCGATTTGTAGCACCCCAATTATGGGATTATCTCTGACACCCTCTCGCATGACTAGACTGTAGTATGTTCTAATTTGCTTTTCAGAGTAAAGCTAGGACGCTCCAGATCACGTATTTTGGAAACCACTCCAGATCTTCAAGCCGCATCCTTGTTCCACCAAAATTTCACAACTCTTCATATATCTGGATTTGACTACATACCCACTAGTATCGTGTTAGTGCCAACATTGGTTCCAACCATGGCATGCCGCCATTACCGAACTTAGTTGAGGTAGTGGCCTAGTGGTAGTTCCACTCCTTATAAGCATCTATATAGTATCACATGTGGAATCGTACATGATAGCATACATATATTGACTGATCCATGCAGCATTCTCGACAATATATCAAAGTGCAGAACTCATCATGTACCTTAAAAAGTTTTCCCAACCACCATTCCGCACTCCGACATATGTCGCACTAATTGAGCTCAAAATGACGAGCTGATGAAAGCGCTACTACTAGCTTGCTACACCTTCCATCTTGACCTTATTAACTGACGCTTCGATCTTGGGTGTTGCGTTCGCAGAGGGAAGAAAAACCCACCACCGAAAATGGTGGCCAAAGCAGCGCTCGCCGTTCTTCTCCTGATCGCCGGCGTCGCCGCCGGGTTCAGGCCGCCTCCGGTGACGGAGGATACCCTTGAGAAGGTGGCCGGTTCGCTGGAAATGTACGTCGACATGCTTCCTCAGATGCCGAAGGTCTTTGGCTACTCCATCAAGTACGGCCGGCCCACGCCTGTTCACCTCACCATCGGCATGTACCAGAAAAAATGGGTACGGTTTTATTCGTTCTGCTTCATCTGTCTGTCTCTGACGTGATGGCTAGGCTAAGTGGTAGATAAAGTGAATCTTTTTATTTGTGCGTGCATGACGATGATGCAGAAATTCCATCGAGACCTGCCGGCGACCACCGTGTTCGTGTTCGGCACGTCGGCGGAGACGGCCACCTTCCCGGGTCCCACCATCGAGGCCCTGCAGGGTGTCCCGCTGCGGGTGACGTGGGAGAACCACCTGCCACGCCAGCACATCCTCCCGTGGGATCCCACGGTGCCCACCGCCATCCCAAAGCACGGCGGCGTCCCCACCGTCGTCCACCTCCACGGCGGCGTCCACCCGCCGCAGTCCGACGGCCACGCCCACGCCTGGTT
>LAPY01001702.1:0-11817 GCA_000970635.1 Eragrostis tef
ACTACTCGTACTGGTACGAGAACGAGACGGCGGCGTCGGAGAAGAGGATGAGCTGGGTCAGGGAGCTGTACAAGGAGATGGAGCCGTACGTGTCCAGGAACCCGAGAGCTGTGTATGTTAACTACAGGGACCTCGATCTAGGGACCAATGAACTGGACGGTAATAATGTGACCAGCTACGCCAAGGCTAAAGTGTGGGGGGAGAAGTATTTTAAAGGCAATTTTGAGAGGTTGGCGGCAGTGAAGGCCATGGTGGATCCTGATGATTTCTTTAGGAACGAGCAGAGTATCCCTCCTCTTCCTGCTGCAAAAGGATGGGGCTCCAGTTGATTCCATCGAGGAATATTGGAATGTGCAGCTCTTGTGATGATCTCCATAGTTGATACTAATTTGTCCTGCTGGTGAAGTAAATTTGTACTGGATTCACTAGTTTAATGGGTGTACTACATCGCAATGAATGAAAAAAAAATCATTTTATGAAGCTAAAAGTTCGTCTTGAAATTCCTTTGGTACCTAATCTAAAGAGTCATTCTTCCCGAAGATAATTTGTCAATAAAAAGGTTATAGCCCAAAGTGTAGTTTGTAAAATCAATATGAAATTACCAGCGCTCTCGCGGCCAACCGGTCAGAAGGCTGCGTCCTCATTGCACCGGCCCGGGTTCGAGCACTGGCTCCTACATTAAGAAATTCTTTGGCTGGCTGGCTGCTGACCAAGGGTTCATTTTAAAAAAAAAATCAAAATGAAATTATACATCTCTTATTCTTTGAGTGTCATATCACTAGGTCCACAAGGCAAATTTTGAACATTGGTACATGTCTCCCGAAGCCGAATTCAATTGTGTGTAAGACATTTTTTGGAGATGATGGCTTAGCTTGAAATGGGTCAAAGAAAAACATGTCATTATTATAGGGAGTGGCGGCCATACTTTTGTTAGTACATAGAAAAATGATATTTTTTAACAAAATGTTAGTTATTTCACTAATATTGGTGATCTTCAGATGTACATATTGTTACTGTTTCTGGAGATTATTACAGAAAGAAGTCTACAAGAAGGAGGTACGAGTGTGCCACATATATATTGTAAGTGGTGGCCATGGGTGGATTCTCCTAGAATGGGTGACTGTTGTACCGTAGACTTTGTGATTCCTCTTACATGGATTTAACTTGCAATCCTTGTAATAATGTACCCGATGTGGGCCATATGTAGAATATGTAAACAGACGGATATTGTATTCTTGGAACGACACACGACAAGATGAATGAATTACAATAACAATAAAAATAATGAGGACGCAGGAACTTAGAGGCGAGATGTGCGCTGCTGGTCTCTTGGAAGAACATATGTCAACACAATTGGTGTTATTGCTTTATGTTCAGTTGTGAAAATTACTGATTTTTTTTTTAAGAACACCAGTGTTTTGATGGAACCAGAAGTATGATTTATAATCACCCAAATTAGGTCCTTGTAAGCTTTTTAGTTCTAAATGTTTTTCATGCCTTCCTTTTCATTTTTCAAGTAAGCTTTTGGAGAGATGTTAACTATTCGCTAGTTTGACAGACACATTGTGCTTTTATTTCTTCATGTCACTTGGCTAATAGCCATTTGCTGCATCTTCTAGAGAACAAAATTATAGCTACAAAACCATGAACTAAACAATAGAAATGACCAAGGTGCCTAATCTCATTTGGCAATTTCAACGACAACTATAGCAATGGAGGTCAGAATGTCAGATCGAGCCGTGCAAGAACTTGGTAGAGCTACAGGTGAGAGGAAAGGATGAGGGATGTCACACTTTTACTCGATTTATTTTGTTCATCTTTTGTTTTCCACAAGTAAGTTATCAGATTCTAGCAAACTTAAGCACCATGTTTATCATTTGTATATTTGAATTAGACGGTCAAAGCATTATGTTATTTCTATATTCAACTGATTTCTCATGCAAGTACCCAAACAACATTTTGATTTTAATTCCAGGAATTTAATCCTATATACAACCAAACAAGAATAATCGAAATGAATCGGTTTCTAGATGATTCAGTTCTTGGAATAATGTGACTCATGGAAATACTTCCTTTTCCAGGAATCCAAACAGGCCCTAAGACAAAATTGAAAAGTATCTATACGGAAGTGTCATTACACGTGCTTTTTGTTGTACTATAGATATATAAAATTGTCCCTTCAAGGAGTAGCATTCTAACTCTTTATATATGCGCCGATTTTTGTTACCCTGTTTGTTGTAAACTATACACATGTATAGTTGACATCGACATTTTCCCACAAATAGATTTTGTGTGAAAAAAATATCTTGCATCATTTTTGTCCTGATTTTGTATAATTTTATTTACCATGTCACATTGTAAGCCAAAAGTAGTTTTTATTTATTTATTCAACGGTGAACACACACGAGATACCAACAACACTGATACATGGGTTGATGTAGACTATTGCAAAAAGACTTTGTGATTCTCTTACGTTGAGTCTTTCATGCACTCTGATAACTTGTACTCCCTCCGTCCCTAAATATAGGGCCTTTGGGGTTTGGTTAAAGTCAAACTTTATAAACTTTGACTGTAAATAATCGAATATTGAAAAAATTTTACAAAGTCTAATTTATATTCTTAGATACACTATAGAAACAACTACCAGAATATGTAACTTTTTTTATTTATAGTATTTATTTTTATAGGTATTGTTTGTCAAAACTAGCAAAGATTGATTTTGACCAAACATAAAAGGCTCTATATTTAGGGACGGAGGGAGTAATAATGTTACCGATGCGAATTGTATATATATGTAGAACATGCAAAAGACTTGATATTTTTTCCTTTATTCAGAAAAAATAAACCAACACTGATGTCATTGTGTAGTTGGTGGAGGATGGTACAGAGACGACACAGGACGAGATGAATGGATACAAGAACGACACAAATAATGAGGATGCATGCATGATACTAGATGCGACACAGGAGCTGCTCGTCTGTCGCAAGAAGATGATCCTTTTTCCCAGAGGTGAAACCAAGGTACTCCGCAGTGAGAGGCTTGAAGATGCGTTGCTAGTCGGCCTCCAGCGCCTCCGCAAGGCACCTCCATACATCTCCGCGCTGACGATCCACCACGGGCATGTTAACCGACGCCTGCCCGAACCCGAAGTCCATGTCGGTCGGGAACCAGCACCACATGGTCTGACCCACGGTCGGCGCCTCGGCGAAGCACGACCCGGGCCGCTTGTGCGCCTCCACCCAGTCCATGAAGGCCACGATGGTGTCGCGGACCATGGCCGCCACGTCGGCTCCTCCACGATGGTGTCTCCCTCTCCCGCGTGCTCCTCCGCGTGCACGTAGAAGCAGACGTTGCCCAGGTAGTGGCGCAGCGCCTCCACGTAGTAGAGGTGCTCCACGGTGCTGTCGTGCACGGTCAGGGCGTTGACGATGCTGCGAACTCGGTTCTGTATCTAGGACCGCGTTAACGCGTGTCCGTACGCGCGATAGGGAATCGCGCGTACCACGCCGGAGGCCGCCATGTGTCCGACCGGCGGTGTCGGAACGACGCCGGTCAGAGCACCGTCGTCCGCCGCGGTCTTCTTTCCCGACGAGCTCCCTCCCTCCGGCCTCGCCCACCGCCCTCCAGCCGCCCGCGGCTCCGGCGGGGGCGCGCCCCCCTCCCCCCCCCCCACGCGTTTTCGCTGTATCTAGGTGGGTCTCTGGGCTGGAAGTGCTGGGACCGGTCGTTGTCAGCCTGGCCCGGCTGGACGCGGCGATCCGAAGTCACCATAACTTTTTAAGAGACTGAGATTTTGTAGATATCTTAGTCATATATGGAACAAACAAAATATAAATGGGGAACATTTCTTTTGTGAAGCTGGAATAATGTTTTATTGAAGCTAGAACACTTAGGTCCTATGTGACTGAAACTAACATATTTAGATCATATTATATGGAACAAATAAAATACAAGCATGGAACATTGGTTTGTTGAAGGTCGAACAATTTTTTTTTGAAGCTGGAACATTTTTATTATTTGGTAGAAATTTTTTTCTAAGAATTAAATTGAGAAGGAGTTAGATTCATGTCCAATGGTTGAAAAAGTGACTGAGAGATTAGCAAAATCTCAGTCACTTGAGAAGGAGACACACCCTAACCTTTTTCTATAGCATGTTGTTGATAGTTTTCCTTCTCTATTAGTAGTAACACATCAGCGTTCAAAATCTAATGCTGGATTCTGTACATTCAAAAATAGAGAAGCATCCTGTTGGCCAATTGCGATGCAACCTTCTCTAATATAATCAGCTAATCTCAGGCTGGCCTTGTTTGACACCCTACTAGCAACTTGACCAGTTGTTATAGAACATGTTTTTCTTTTAATGCATGGTAAGCCGTGTCTTTTCAATTGGAGTTTGATCAATATGAATGTGGTACACACTAATATGCATCATCCAGCGACAGTGCCCATTAAAAGCTTGATGGATGAATTAAAGTCCTCGTGTCGCTACGCCAACAGCTTTCATATTGACCAGACGAGGCGACAGTGCCCATTAGAAGGCTAAGCCATGATTGACCAGACGAGGAGAATAATTAAAGTCCTCGTGTCGCTACGCCAACAGCTTTCAGTCCAAGTGTTGGGTGCCTCTTTCACCTCCCAACAGCCGCTTGGTTGGTTCATGCTGATCTGCAGAGGAACATAATTTTACTGTTGCTAATGAAACATTTAGATAAATGATAATTTGCCAATGAAAGATTTTTATGTAAATCATTAGACTAAATAGGTTCCAGCCTCCCGCGCACATGCTTGTGCCTGCTAGCGAGTAGCGAGGGCCATGGCTGTCCGGCACCAGTGGGGACGGAAATTTGCGCCTGATTCTTTTTCTTTTTTGACGAAACGGGGAGGGAATTCCCCTACGGATTATATATTGTTAATTTAAGGTATCAAAAGGTTCAAACAACTGTGCATGCAGAAAGAAAACAAAGAAAAGCGAAAACAAAAGAGGAAAAACTAAGGATTGCATGAATAATAAATGTGTCCATTCTTGAAGCTTCTGTCTGAATTTTGCATTTGCTCTGTGGTCAGCCATGACAATTTCGTTGAAGAAGACAGCTCTACAGCCGCTAACATGAGGATCCACATCCTTCAAAATGTAAAAATGTTACCCATGTAAAAATACCTTCAGTTTCTTCCTCAAATCATTGACAATCTGCTCATTTATCATGTGACTTGGTATGTGACCTACCATGCGACAACCAATTACTTCAAAAGTCGTATTGGATGCTATACCAACTTAATAATGATCGTAAGCTCTCCAAAAGTCGTAATCTTTTCTGGAAGTTGAAACCAATCCATCCATCGTTTAGTATATCATCAATAGTTTCTTATGAATATGAACATGTGATATGAGTTTCTTTAGTATGTCATATAGTTTTATTTTCAGTTAGTAGCACACAAGCCAGAAAATCTGGATCTGGTCACATCCAACAAGAAAAAGAATGTCATGGCCAGTTGCATGGCGACCTACACTTACCGTGGTAGCCGCTTGTTATAAAACTTATTCATTTTATCTTGACAGAAACGATAGAGAAATATATAATTAGTGTCAAGATCATATTGCTGTTATAAAACTTTCCATAAGCCATGTCGTTTGAATCGGAGTTCCGAAACATGTTCTGCTTGTGCCGTTCAAAATTATGAAAGCATAAATATGACGGCAAAGTCATGCTTGACCAGGAGATAGATGGCGACAATAATATAGCTCCTTGTATATTAGTATATCGATAGTTTTCTTTCTCTAATACTAGTATAGTGAGACATTAGCTTTCAAATCTAATGCTGGATTATATACATCCAAAGAAACAAAAGCATCTTGTTGGCCAGTTGCAACGCAGCCTTCTCTAGTATAATCGTTGATAGTTTTCTCTATTTCTACGTTATTAATAAGACACAAGCCAGCTAAACAATTTCAGCTAGAGATACATGGAAGACTCATCGAAAGAAAAAACAACTAAGCTGTAATCCTATTCGAGAATTTCCATCCAGACTTCGCAAACACCTCCATAACAACTGATTCCAAAAGGAGGCATGCATTCTTCAAATTTGCTCTTGCATCCTTGTCTTTATGCAGCAAGGACCATGTGCGTGTCCAATGTGTCGCCCTGAAGATTACCTGTATGAAAGTGTTAGTTTTACATCGATTGAAAACCATATCATTTCTATTCAACCATAATGCCCAACAAACAGCTGTCAAACCAACACAAATTATACTAGACCGTTGCGTACACTCTTTTGAAGAGTGTAGAGGCCGGGACTCTTGTTCCATTATCTAAAAAAAAAGACACAAGCTAGCTAATCTCATGCTGGCCTGTTTACATCCTACTTGCAACTTGGCCAGTAGAACCTAGAACTCGTGCTGGTCTACCATGGATGGCATCTGCTTGATATAGAACATGTTTGATTTAATGCATGGTTTGTGTTGATCTTCTTGACAGATATGACACGAGGGAAAAAAATACATGGTCAACAAAAAAAGATCATATTGCAGTTATAAAAGTTTCCATAAGCCGTGTCTTTTTATTTGGAGTTCCCTCGCGCGCCCGACCGATTGGTGCATGTTACTGCAAACTGTTGACCACAGGGAAAACCTAGACGCAGCAATTAAGTTCCCTCGCGAGCCCGACTCATTGATTGCCTAGAAGAAGCCGGCGAACGTTGATGCGGTGTACCTTGGGTATGCCCACAATGCATAGTTTTCATGAAATCAATAGTTGAAGCTGTATTACAGAAGGTTGCAAGCGGCACCAGTGTTAGAAGGAGAGCAGAGCAGAAAATAAGTATCATGCTAACATTCAATGTGCCCAACAAAAACAATATGACGCTTTGGGAACGGCTAAAAGTGACAATTTTGTTTCATTATAAGTATGCGCTAATCTGAATCTAAAGACGGCATGCTGGGAAAAATAATACTTGGTGAAAAGATCAGAAGTCATGACTACCTTTCATATAGCATATTGTTGATAGTTATCTTCTCTATCACCAAAGCAACGTACTTGGCCAGTTCCATCGTGGCCTACCATGGCTTCTGCTTGTTATAGAACCTGTAACACTTCATTTCAGTGCAGCTCCAAGCTGCTCGATGTTTCTTGCCTCAAGAACTAGACGAGCGGTGCCACGCATCTCCTCGCTTCGTCATTTAGCGGGTAAGATTCACGCGAGAGGATCGGTCCAAGCGGGGCTGACACAGCTGATGATCTGCATTGTGTACAGAAGATCCCTCTCGACGCGCACGACGAAGCATTGGATATTGCGTTTGTGCGGTGTCTTGCGCAAGATAACGCTTCTCCCTCTGTCTCTTCTACGCCACATCAGAAAAAAAGAGTCCTATATGTCACATGGTTAATATCTATAATACCATGCACTAGGATGCAAGGAGAACGTCATTCATCTCACTCAGCCTACAGTAGCCATGGCACGAACAAGCTTACCCCTTCTCCTAACACTTCGTCGGTCTGTTCCTCGAAATTATACTAGACCGTTGCGTACACTCTTTTGAAGAGTGTAGAGGCCGGGACTCTTGTTCCATTATCTAAAAAAAAAGACACAAGCTAGCTAATCTCATGCTGGCCTGTTTACATCCTACTTGCAACTTGGCCAGTAGAACCTAGAACTCGTGCTGGTCTACCATGGATGGCATCTGCTTGATATAGAACATGTTTGATTTAATGCATGGTTTGTGTTGATCTTCTTGACAGATATGACACGAGGGAAAAAAATACATGGTCAACAAAAAAAGATCATATTGCAGTTATAAAAGTTTCCATAAGCCGTGTCTTTTTATTTGGAGTTCCCTCGCGCGCCCGACCGATTGGTGCATGTTACTGCAAACTGTTGACCACAGGGAAAACCTAGACGCAGCAATTAAGTTCCCTCGCGAGCCCGACTCATTGATTGCCTAGAAGAAGCCGGCGAACGTTGATGCGGTGTACCTTGGGTATGCCCACAATGCATAGTTTTCATGAAATCAATAGTTGAAGCTGTATTACAGAAGGTTGCAAGCGGCACCAGTGTTAGAAGGAGAGCAGAGCAGAAAATAAGTATCATGCTAACATTCAATGTGCCCAACAAAAACAATATGACGCTTTGGGAACGGCTAAAAGTGACAATTTTGTTTCATTATAAGTATGCGCTAATCTGAATCTAAAGACGGCATGCTGGGAAAAATAATACTTGGTGAAAAGATCAGAAGTCATGACTACCTTTCATATAGCATATTGTTGATAGTTATCTTCTCTATCACCAAAGCAACGTACTTGGCCAGTTCCATCGTGGCCTACCATGGCTTCTGCTTGTTATAGAACCTGTAACACTTCATTTCAGTGCAGCTCCAAGCTGCTCGATGTTTCTTGCCTCAAGAACTAGACGAGCGGTGCCACGCATCTCCTCGCTTCGTCATTTAGCGGGTAAGATTCACGCGAGAGGATCGGTCCAAGCGGGGCTGACACAGCTGATGATCTGCATTGTGTACAGAAGATCCCTCTCGACGCGCACGACGAAGCATTGGATATTGCGTTTGTGCGGTGTCTTGCGCAAGATAACGCTTCTCCCTCTGTCTCTTCTACGCCACATCAGAAAAAAAGAGTCCTATATGTCACATGGTTAATATCTATAATACCATGCACTAGGATGCAAGGAGAACGTCATTCATCTCACTCAGCCTACAGTAGCCATGGCACGAACAAGCTTACCCCTTCTCCTAACACTTCGTCGGTCTGTTCCTCGGCGGGTGCGGCCGCCTCGTCCGCCTGATGCGACGCCGCTTCCCGGACCTCGGGATGACACCACTCGACTGCCACGAGACGGTCTGGGTCAGGTCCGCCGTCTTCTTCGCGTTCAACTACTCGACCGCTAAGCCGCTGGAGCTGCTGCTCGACCGGAACTACGAGCAAGGAATCTACTACAAGGCCAAATCTGACCACGTGCAGGAGCCGATTCCACGGCGCGTGTGGGAGAGGGTGTGGACGGAGTGGCTCGACCAGAAGAAGAAGCCCAACGAGGCGGGGATGCTGTTGCTGGACCCCTACGGCGGCCGGATGGGCAGCGTCCCGCCGTCGGCGACGCCGTTCCCGCACCGCAGAGGGAACCTCTACCAGGTCGAGTACGGCTCGTACTGGTACCAGAACGGGACGGAAGGGTGGGAGAGGAAGATGAGCTGGGTTAGGGGATTGTACCAGGCCATGGAGCCGTACGTGTCCAAGAACCCGAGAGCGGTGTATGTCAACTATAGGGACCTTGATCTTGGGACTAATGAATTGGATCAGGGTAACGTGACCAGCTACGCCAAGGCGAAAGTTTGGGGGGAGAAGTATTTCAAAGGTAATTTTGAGAGGTTGGCAGCTGTGAAGGCCAGAGTGGATCCTCATGATATCTTCAGGAATGAGCAGAGCATCCCTCCTCTTCCTGCTGAAAAAGCATGGAGCTCCATTTGAATGGAACGAAGATTGTGCAGATTCTCTCTCATGTATCGTAGTTGTTTGCAGTACCGTAACAAAGAAATCATTCGAAGGCATCATGGAAGAGCACCACATAAAGCTAGAAAACAGGATGCAAGAAGAGGCTTCCAGATCGAGCGAGGGGTACGCTGAGTGTGACTATTTTACACAAACGTATAACCCTCGCATAGACCCCCTGCACACGTCGTACAAATGTCTATAACTGATCCACAGGGACCTTTATTATTGTCCTCATTTCGTGGTCAAGCATGACTCTGCCTTCCGATTTATGCTCCATCAGTTTACTTGGCACAATCGTTGATGATGCAGTGTACCTCGATCACGCGGAGGCAGTGTCCTTGAGGGTGTTGCCAATGTCGATGACGAAGCGGTACCGGACGTCGGCCTTGGCGAGGCGCTCCATGGCCGTGTTTACATAGTCAGCGCCGATCACCTCCACGTCCGCCGTCACGCCGTGCCTCGCCGCCAGGTCCAGCATCTCCTGCGTGTCCCTCATACCGCCAATGCAGCTCCCCGCCAGCATCTTGTTCCCTGCACATATGTTTTGGCACGCGCAAGATTCAGATGCTTCTTGCCACGTTCAGATGGACAGGAAATGGGGAATTCAACAGCATTCGTGCGAGGACTTTTACCCATGATGAGATTGAAAGGCGGGATCTCCAGGGGCCTCTCCGGCAGGCCGACCATGATCATCTTCCCGTTGGGCTTCAGCAGGCCCATGAGCGGTGCCAAGGGGATGTTTGCAGACACCGTGTTAATGATACCGTCCATCGTGGCCATCACAGCCTGAAAACGTACCAGCGAATGCAATAGACATTACTTACGATTCAGTTAACTATAGCTTGATGATGAACGGAAAGAATACAGATACGAGGTTTACCTTCATCTCCTCGGCGTTTGTGCTGACGACGAACGCATCGGCGCTGAGCCGTTCGAGGGCCTCCTCCCTCTTCCCGGGCGAGGAGCTGATGACGGTCACCTTCATCCCGAACGCCTTGGCGAACTTCACCGCGACGTGTCCCAGCCCTCCAAGGCCGATCACGCCGACGTGCTTGCCCGGCTCGTTGAGCCCGTGGTACTTCATGGGGGTGTACACGGTGATGCCGGCGCAAAGCAGGGGCGCGCCGCGGTCGAGCGGCATGGCGTCGGGGAACTGGACCACGAAGCGCTCGTGCACCACGACGGCGCTCGAGTAGCCGCCGTAAGTGAGGGTGCCGTCGATGGAGTCGACGGAGTTGTAGGTGAAGATGATGCCCGAGCAGTGGTTCTCAAAGCCCTCGGCGCAGACGTCGCACGACTGGCACGAGTTCACCATGCAACCCACTCCCACGCGGTCGCCGGACTTGAATTTCGTCACGTTCTTGCCCACCTCCGTCACCACGCCAGCTATCTCGTGCCTGCATAATTTGCATTCATCGAATGGGGATCGATTCGCAAAGATCTTTGATTTGTACTAAATAATTTTGATAATCAAATTTCAAACGGACAGTATAAGTCTGTCACAGTGAGGAACAACGCGGGGCGTGTACTTACCCAGGGATCATAGGGTACATGGCGTTGTTCCACTCGTTCTTGATGCTGTGAAGGTCAGAGTGGCAGATCCCACAGTATAGAATCTTTATCGCCACATCGTCATCTCCAGTGCTCCTGCACAATGTGATGGACTCAACAATATGATTCAGCATGAAAATATACTCGCGTCAGAGTATAACCTAAAACTAATACGAGACTCGTCAGAATACACTCATCCGGTAGTTACTGAGCCAAAGAACTAGTCTACCATGATCAATCTTATCTTATATTTACTAATTAGAGGCTCCTTTTGGTGCCTCCATATTAATCGGAGAAAAATCCTAAAAATTACCAAAAAAGCAAAACATGTCGTACCCCATTTCTGAAGTACTTAGTGCTTACCGTATCAGTCCCTGGATCAGTAGCTGATACGACACTTTCACAGAATGCTTCACAGCTGCATACTCTTTATTATAGTACCAAGTCTCATACAAGCCCTTATTTTACATAAAGGTCTTATACAAAAGGCCAGCGGCCAGACTACAAGAACAGTCGACACTGCGACTAGCTGTTAAGGCAACAACACTAAACACTACTCCAGCGGAAGACGGAAACGGCTCCACCAACAGGCAAGCTTGCGGGCAGGCTGAACCCTAATCTTCATATCCATCGGCTTGAAAATCAAACTCCGGCTCATCTTCTGAATGATTGAGGCAAGAGTGAGTACTTAAGGTACTCAGCAAGCCTAACACGAGGGGTAAGAATATGCAAGGGGTTTTCCAAGGATAGGCTGAGGTTTATCAACAAGGCGGG
>LAPY01001703.1:51567-69335 GCA_000970635.1 Eragrostis tef
GTACCACTCCTGAAGAAATAATGTCCAATTAGTGGCCCCTCCCGCTTTTCCTTGATCTCCATTTTTCCCCTGGACTGTACAGTTTTATGTTAGTGTTTTTTTTTTCCATGCACTCCGACGTATAGCAAACAAATTTGTCTTGTTCATATTAGAAAATTGCAGCTGCCTTAAGATTAGCTTATCTGTGAGTAATTCTGCGGCACTTTTGAATGCATAGTTGGAAATCAAGATCATTCGTGTGATGTGGAAATCCACTTTCATTAATACGTGAACATGTGAAAAATCGTGAGGGATGGCTACCACTGTGCTTCGACGGGCCGGTTGGAAGAGGGGCAATTTGGTCATGAGGGAATTGTCTCAAGCCGTCAAGCGTGAAATTGCAAACGGTTGGCCACGGAAGTCAAGGCAGTGGCTGTTGAGAGATGGAAAATAAAGTTTGATGGCTAACAGGGAACTTGAAATTTTATGGTGCTTGATAAGGAACCACATCTTTTTTTTTTTGGTTCATAAGGAAATTACCCGTTTGCTAAAGGTTGCCAGGTGTTTATTTTTGATCTGGCCATCTAGAGAGTCCTCCCATGGAGCATCCCTAAAACCTCCGTAGAAACCATCAAAGGCCCAGCATCCAACACTCCCAAGTGAAAAAGTTATCAAGTAAATACTGTAACCAGGGTTTCTGAAACTTTCTTTTTTGCTTTGTTGATAAATTATTAATCAATTTGTTGGGAAGAGGATTTTTTAATTCTGTTATAATACCAAACTTTATCCTTCGACTGCACTATGTCTAATTCTATCAAGCTGTTCAAGTTGTATGTTACCTTTATTGGAAGAAATCCACGGTTCAAGTTGTAGGAATATTGGTGAGTCCATTACCATGGTTGGTTTGCGGCTTCAAAGTTAACGTGATAAGCATCTAAGTTAAATGTATCGCTTCAGAAATTCTTGCAGGGCAAGTTATAAGCTTATTCCTCAGTATAACCCTGTGTGCTTGCTGCTAACTTCTGTTACACTTGCCAAACACAATCAACACCTGGAATAAGGGGTGTATTTTTTGTTTTTTTTTTCCTTGCAGGTACTATGAATGACCAGAATGCTGTTGTACAAATACCGTGACCATGATTCAGACTTTGGGCATTTGTTATGAAGGTACTTTTAAGTTTGACCCTTAGAACTATAAGTAGAGAAGTTCGCATTGCTAGTCGATAATTCTGTCTGGTGCATGCTTCTGCGCTCATTAACTTATTACATATGAGACATATTTTTTGTTTTATACGATTAACCAGGCTAGGATGGAAAATGGTTTACCTATTGTTTTCATTTGTTCTTAGTTCTCGCATGCCCTGCCAATTTCAGTGTTTACCAAGCAGTATAAGTTGATACTCCTACAAAGTATAGTGGCTGTTGCAGCTATGCATAAATTCTGAAATAATTTGAAGGGTGTAACATGTATATACTCTTGAAAAATCCAAGGTCAGTGGCAATATATAGGTAGGTCTAATTTGAATCCTTTACATTGTTATTATGCTAAAGTTATTACTGATCAACTGAGATATTGTCAAGTTTAGTCCTCTAATCATAGTGAGAGCACTATTTCTGATTCCGGTCATCTTTCAAAAGTCTGATGCACCTAGGCACATATTCTTTTTTGTTATCTGTCAGAGCCGGTACTATTGGCCTGATACTCTGATAGCTTCACTTCTGGAAAAGGGTTTGCAAAGATGACTCACTTTTGACTAACCGATATGCTCGCATATGTATGAGGCTGTCAAAAGAGCTCAAGGCTCACGAGTAACTTATGCTCACTACAAGACTTCTAACTTTTTCCCCACAATTTATTAGCAAATGGCCAACAGTAGTATATTTGGTTCAGAAGTACTATAACTGTGGGTGATGACTTTATAGGGAACAATGCTGTTGGTAATGAGTTAAAACTGTAGGGAAATATACCAACTTGTACTACAAACACTGTTGGTCACTCAAGAAGAAAGCTAAAGAATGAGGAAACTGTAGTCCACTAAAGGAAAACTGTAGGGAACGATAACAAATCTTGTAGTGGCTTAGACTCCCTATAGGTTTGGTTTCAGCTATTCCGAACTCTAAACAAGCTTAACTGGAGCATGGAGCTTATCTCGCAAGCCTAATTTGATAGATTTGGAATAGTGTGGTTAAGTCTTGACTTAGTTTTTTGTAATTTTCCTCAACAAATATAAATGTATCCCTACCAAAAGTATTGAACTGAATTTGTGCTTTTATATGAAGTTCTATATTGAAATGTAGTTGATCAGTGTTACTGAGGTTGGGCTTATTCGAGCTTTTATTTAAGTTTTGCTGATGTGTAGTTGTCTAGCTTCCTCAAGATAAGCTAGTACCAAGACCTAAGCTTGAAGGCCGACTTAGGCAGGCATGCTTGCTCCGCATATTTGACAGAAGTGTACACTTGCATAATTTTTTTTTTATAACTTGAAAGTCCACTAGGCCATGTTTTAGTCATTATTGATGCTTAAATGTTATTTACCTTTCGATTTGAGGAAAAAAGCTTTCAAGTTTCAGTTGCTTCCACTTGAATACCTCTGGTTGCTATAGTAAGGTGTCACACTCCAGTTAATTATGGTCTCTCGTCTTATGGTCTTAAAGAAAGTGATTGGACTGGTTCCTATATGGATTCAAGTGGTCCACCTTTCATAGCGCCTCTTCTCGTGCTTCGATCTGCACACCAGCATACGAGGTACTTATGTGTGACTTTGTAGTCCATCATCATCTGCGAAATGTCGGAGCCATAGTAGTTTTTTGTGTTTTATAAGGCCACGTTAGTCGTAATTAGAGTATACATCCGGGATTGGACATGTGCATAGATGTGTAGTTCACTGCCTGCGTGGAATTTATTGTTCTTATAAAATGACATTGGAGCTGATCTAACTAGAGAGCGGGTTTCTAAACTCTCAAGTAAAGTTCCCATAAATTAGTTTGTAGTAACTAGCCAGGCCAATATTTGTTTCATTTTTTGCTTTATGATATTTGATAGCAAAAATACATTGTTGAGCTGTAGTTGAGGTCGAACTGGTCCGGGCATGACAATATGTTATGATCATTGGCTAATCAAGATGTTTATTCTTTTCTGATTATAAAGGGATACTCGTATATAATACATGTGCATGAAGGTTAGTGCTCGCATGTGCTATCCTAGGTATACAAACCTAGCTAAGGACTGACTACTCACCCAGCCTGTTGGACCCGCTCTTCCATAGGTGGTGCACGATCCTTTCTTTTTTGGTGTATGGATCTGTTAGGCCCTGGTTATGGCAGACAAACTCATCTTCATGTCGACCTGGTATTTAAAACTTGCCCACGTATACAGCTGCACTGATACCGCCCGCCCATGCCAAGTAATTACTCATTAATGAAATCACACTTTGGTTCAAACATCGGTCTTATGATATTTTATATTAGTTGCTCTACAACAGTAACAACAATTTGGGGAGCATATAAAATGCAGTTAAATCATCTGCCTGTCCGTGGTTGGTCCATGCTAGATTCTTAATGGGATGCGTGCCTTAAAGCACTATGTCTTCGTGCGGGCATGCGCACGAGTGTATGTGCATGTCGTGGCACATTCCTGCCATTTCGATGCACGTATTGAATCCTGGAATGATACCCTTTTGGAGGAAGTCTGGAGATAATGGGTCGCTAAATTTGTCCTGCTTGATCTATGTTAGGTGAGAAAATATCAT
The DNA here is from genome assembly GCA_000970635.1 of Eragrostis tef. Lineage (NCBI taxonomy): Eukaryota > Viridiplantae > Streptophyta > Magnoliopsida > Poales > Poaceae > Eragrostis > Eragrostis tef. The sequence continues at coordinate 55,296 of LAPY01001703.1, forward strand.
GTCACTGAACGAACCTTTGGTCTTAAAAGTTTTAAGTAGGTCTTAAAAGTTTTAAGTAGGTCTAATGTAAGTCCTGTACAATTTCCCTAATTTGAGTGACTAAACCATATGGTCTATTTATGCTAGGTTGCTAGCAATGACCTTAATTTGGAGTGATAAAATTCTGTGATTGGCATGATAATTTCAAATGTTCACCTTATCGTTTCGATGATATAAGTCTTATGTTGTAGAATGGTCTTTAGTTTATGCCATTTGCTAACTCCAAACAAATACTCCCTTTGGATGTATATCCTTGACGTTAGGACAAACAAGTTGGTTCCGAACTGGTTATTTGTCCTTACGTCAACAATTTGCATCCGGAGGGAGTAAGAGACGGAGTTCGATTGTTTAGTGCGCATAGAAGACAAGCTGGAACGTTCCAGGAATTGAAAAGATATTGTAAGATCTAGACTGGTCCTAAGGGTTGACATTAGGACTATACTCCGTTTGAACTTAATACGGCGGTGTTATAGATGTTCAATTTTTTTGTGTTCTTTTTCGAAGCTGGGCTATGGACTTCATGGCAGTATCTTCAAACCACTGGATCCTTTAAATACTTCTGATCTGCTCGTCGCGTTAGGAAGAAGTCAATCTGACTAACATTAGAACCACTCCTGTAATGCTTTATTCCCTCTAACAACGTGTCAGTTCTTGTACTGGTCTACTCCTTAGTTCGTACCAGCATTAAAAGGGAATTAAATGTGATGCCTGCACTCTGAGTCCACTATCTTCGAACCGACGTTAAACAAAGTCACTAGAATAGTGCATTGTCCTTTTATTTTGAAGGGCACTTTGGATGCTTAATGCATTGTTAGTTGGACACGCTCGTGCGTGTGAGGAGAGCTTAGGCGTTTGACTCACGCCTGCAACATTAATGAGCAGGATCTTTTTACTTGTGATTAGAATATGATGTTTAGCCTTCACTCCGTTTTAAATCCGAGTTATAGAAAGCTACAACACTTGAACACAAGGTTAAAATAATGGAATGATGTTCCCTTCGTGGGTGGGATGATCTATTTGTCTATCCTTCCAACGCAATAGGGGAAGAGGTGTAAAACTAATGCTGGCCACTAATAGGAAGATTGTTCTCAGTTTTCGTTGTAACACTTTTCTATGGTTTACAAATTGTCTGTGTTCGGTATATTGGCATTTTGGTATAAATCATGTATTCTGGAGCTTCATAGTGCAACCACTATTTGTCTAGTTACAACAATTTTTTTTTCTTGGCAGGTTTAGAAGTCACTTCGGACGTAACAGTGCTCATATACCATGAGATCGCACAATTATGAAGAATAGATACACTTCTGTATACTGGATGCAGCGACGTGCATATTACTTCAAATCCCTTGGTAGCTTTCTGAAGAGTTCTTGTGATCTCGCGGCAAATTTTTCATCAGTAAGTTTTTGCTGATAGTGTACAACGGTTATTGCTGACAGTGTACAAAGATTACAACACTACCTGTTGCTTCATATCACTAGAATACCTCAAGAACAATGAGGATAAGTGTAGTTATCATAGATATTCTGGAAAGTAAACAGTAACTATCACAGTTTATGTGTATGAAGCACCTTCAGATTTATCAGGAACCTGGTTGCGGCTGGCAGCTGGCAAGGCAAATTCTGAATGAAAGTAGAATCTATTTGTATCTAGAAAAAAAATTAATTAATGGCATGCATTTGCTTTCGAATTTTTGTACATTGATCCCTTGATGCTACTATGTTATTGTGTAAATTAGAAGAGCAAATAATGGTTGAAGTATATTACACAACTTTGTCTGACGAAGTGGCAAGGCAATAGTGCTTACATGTGTAAAACATAACTTATTAACGGCACTAGAAGAGCATAACTCATACCGTAAGCACTACATATCCTAGCCACCTATAATCTAAATTTGTACATGTAACTCAAACCACACATTATTATCATGAAAGCATCAACCCCATGTGGGCGCCTTTTTTTTATCATTTTAGCACCACAATCAGAGCCGCAATACATACCCCTAAATAAGATTAATCAGTTGCTCGGCACAAATTTATCAACAAACAACATTGTTACCAGTTTTCACAGATGAAATTACAATAACGAGAACATGAGGGATCGATCACTCATGCCATAGACTATTTTTTGTAATCTTCAAACAAGCGCCTTAGACCCCTCCATGAATTTAAAGAAGGGCACATGGGTTGGCCCCAAAACACCGACTAATCACAATTTATACATGCGAAAGGCATTTTAAACAATATCCTGTACTAAGTAACCAAGTGCCACAGTTATGAGCCCACATTCAGGTCAACCCCCCTTTGTCTCTGTAGTCGGGCTGAAGTTGCGTTCAACTCCGAGCCTTTACCTGCAAATGTTAAACACATCAACGATGTATCATGGCGAATGATGGCGGAATTTTAATCTTTGATCCCAAGGCCAATACCACCATTTGGCTCTGGATCCCAAAACCATTCATTGCTGCCTCAATTTGCCCCAAAAGTGGCATTAATGGTAGGATTAGTTCTAGGGGAAAAGGCAAAACAAAAAGAAATCTCCAGATGGCCCTCTCTTGACCATGTAGAGTAGCAGTAGCATTGACCAAACTCAATGCAACACACAAACCGAAACAACTTTAAGTGAGTTGTGTGTCATCATCATTAACCAAGGTGAGATATGGAAGCAATCTTGGGGGGGTTACATTAGTGACTTAAGGAACAATATTTCTCTCTTTTCTTAATGAAAGGTGAACCCGGGATGCAATATCTCCAGAATACTAACAAGTCAACCATCGAATTGAATACTGTATAATATATGCTACCAGCATTTAAACATTGCAAGCTGGAAACAAGCAAAAACCACCGCAGAGCTGCAATTTATAGAAGGGTCTGCTCTTATGTGCATCAAACAAAGTGGCATTAATGCGTATGCTTATCTCTTCGCCATTGTATCAAGATGCGCACCAGGCAACGCATGGGTGTGCAGGTATTGCCTTGAGCCATTTAAGACCTAATTGCATACTAGCAGCACGCTCCATCTATTCAAGCGACCATTTATTCAAGTCCATTCAGTGCTCTTTTAGCAATACAGTGCATTTGAGATACCGTGCCCAATAAATTCCATTCATTGCCACATCAAGTTGTGAATCAATTGGAGGCCAGTCAAATTTTACAAGCTTCCGAAATAAAGCACGGAGTCCTGGCAATACAAGAAAACGAAAAATAATGAGTTTCAACACTCAACTACACAACAAATAATAATTGTCATAATTATATGACAAGTCCAGCTAACCTCCTTTCATGTTCACCCACTAGTAATATTTCGAAACACACAGACACGCAGTAAACAGATGTCAAACTCTAGAAAAACATGGTGGAGCGATTACTTCACACTACTAGCAGTTAAAAAAAAATACTGCTTAACAAATTAAAATAGCAATACCATGTTAACCACCATAATAAAATGATTTCCAGCAATAATTTACATATTTTTGCAAAAAAATATAAGCAAACCAAAATCATATACTCAAATGTAGATATGTATCGCAGTTCCAGTATTCCCCTTATAGGTTTGTCTACCTTCTGGGTATGTCCCAGCAGGCCACCACAAAGCCGCTCACCTCGCACTTCTCTTCCACCCAACACATATTCAATTTCCCCTTACCACTCCCCAACCATGAATATGATAGGCAATAAAATGTGTATATATGTACTACTAGAGATAGGGAGAGTAATTAAATGGGAGCGTACCCATTGCTGTCGCATTAAAGAAAACCAATTGACCTCCCTATCCTCCACCCCCTATAAATACATGCCATCTCTTCCAGAACAACACCAAGAAACACTTCCAAGCATTCTAAAGCCCGGAGTTCTCTCTTCTAGAGAAACTCGCATCGCCCTCATTTTCATCTGTACACCTCCAGCGTTTCGGCGATCCCACAAAACAGTAAGCTCCTTCCCTACATGCATCTCAGCCTCTAATCTCTTCTAGCAATCAGCAATTTATTCTGAAGTGTATATCAATTGGTTAATTCGATGTTTTATGGATGCAGACAGGGCATACCTCCAAGGATGAGCCATAGCAACAGGAAGAGCTCTAGGGGACTTGACCTGAAGCTGAACCTCTCCCTGCCGACAGCAGGAGACTCTTCCAGGAGGGCGATGGCTGATGAGGAGTCATCACCGAGCTCCTGTCTCTCGTCGGAGAACGAGCACGGCCTGCAGTGGTCCAACAGCCCGGAGGCGACATCTATGGTGCTTGCTGCTTGCCCGCGCTGCTTCATCTATGTCATGCTTCCCCAGGATGATCTTCGATGCCCCCAGTGCAAGAGCCCCGTGCTCCTTGACTTTCTGCAGGACAACAACAACAATAACAGGAACAAGAACAACAGCAATAGCAGCAGGAGGAGCAGGAGAGGATAAACAATGATCTATTTCGTGGCACAACAGCATCAAGAAAAAGTGTTACATGAAGTCCTAGGTCCAGCAGTTCCCTTTTCTCTGGTCATTTTCTTCAGTGTAACCGTGATATATCCGTACAAATTTTGCAAAGCTAGCATGCACCCATGTGTTAGGATCACAATTTTGATATGTCACTAATACACTGAACCTTACCTCAATTCCTTCTTTAGTGGCCCCAAGTGTAATAGTTTTCTTTAGGCATAGGACCAGACTTCCTGCTTTTTCATTTCGAGGTAACAGAAAAGATCACCTCTGATAATGTCAAGTTTTGACGTAATCTAATTCTGATATCCATAGGAGCTCTCATCATCAAGTTCCAAAGCCATGGATTCGAAATTGCACATTGTTTTGTATTAGACAAGGAATCCAAACCCAACAATGTTTAGGAACTTGTCATCACAAGTTAGTTGAACTGACCGATTGGTGTTACTACTTCCAAGTTGCAAATTGGAAAGGCATATACTTGAAACAGTTGAAAGAACGACAGTGTAATGCATGCAATGAATACCGATTAATTCAGCAGCAGTCACTCTATCCCTTCCTATTATACATACACCATGCAGTGAATACCAATTAATTTCAGTCACTCTATCTCTTTCCACTGTACATGTACGCCACTAAATGAGCAACAATAACTTCAGCACCCGTCACTCTATCTCTTTCAGTTATACGTGCATTATGATTGAGCAACCTTTACCGAAGGCTGCATTGGTCAACTCTGTCAAGCCAATAGCTTTAACTTCTTGATAAAGACGTCTCATGTTAAGTCCAGCTCATCATAATCAAATACGGTGACCAGTCATACTACAAGTTGGTTCCAATAACATAAAAAAGGAGAAAGAAGGAAAGATCAAATAAACATGTGCTTGTATTAGTAGATGTCCTTCAATTCATGTTGACTGAAAATGGAAAGGTTATCACTTGGAATCATCAGTTTTAAAGTAAAAAAGAAAGAAAATGACAGGAACGATGCAAGAATGAAATACTAAGAAACAAGTCATAAATCAAAGCCCAGGCCAAATGTAATTTGTGACAGTGCCTACTTAACTTTGTCATATGAGAAAGTGCTACATTTGGATAATGTACTTGCCTAGTCACATATAACTGGAATAATCCCAACTCTCAAATAATCAACCAACTAGATACACCTGCACAGTCAGCAGGAAATCACATCAGAGTATGATAGGACTGATAAGCCAAAGAACATTACAGTGTGAAACAGCTGATAAAGGAACAACAAATCTCTGAGGCCTGGAAGATTCTCTGAAGAGAGAAAATTAACGAACTAAACTAGCTGGAGCTACAGCATAATGGCACACCTTGGGGTGTGTGGCTCATGGATATTTTGGAACTCCGAAGAACCATCAAAACTATTGCAGCGCGAGCACTGGAGAATATTATTGGAGACACATAATATAGTGTCTCACAAATTGAAGTTCCATGGGTATTTTCAAGTTGATGCCAAAGGGTATACCTTCTTACAGAACAAGAAGTAGGATGTCAGTTCTTATAACACACTTCTACGCTAACATCGTAAAAATTCATCAGCCTAAAGTGCACATAACATCGGCAGTTACAAAATTCAATATAAAAGCAAATAGTGGATCACAGAATTAACATATGTAGTTATGGAAAATGCTAATCAACATGTGCATTTTTTGAATCATGGAGAAATAGGATAAGTAATTTGCATCTATCCAAAAACAGAAGTGCTGAAAACAGGCAACACAATCTCAAAGACAATTTGGAATGCCAAGTTAGTAAGACACCTTTAGACTATGCATAGCCACAACTTGCAATGTGACATAATACAGAAATGATATATTCTGCAACTACTGTTTTCACGCACCGAACATGTTTACTATACCCTTTCAGCCTTTCCATCTATGTTCAGGTTAAGCAACACACAATAACTCCAAACGAACATACCTCTTACACTGCACTTTAAACATATCTGAAGCTATGAAGTCCAATTAAAAAATAAATCAACGAGAAAAAAAAAACTTGACTGAAAATTATGTCAGACAGATGCGGTGGGACAGAAGAGCCCAACCACACCATCCGAAAACCATTATGCTGACCCCATTGATCCATCACATGTCCCGATGTCCACAAATTTTAGCTGTCTAAGCGACCCAGAGTCCTGGAGAAGTTATCGCAGACAAAGATCCCGCAGATATCAAATCACATCAAATAGAAATGTTTTACAGGACAACCGAATCGAGACCGAGTGAGGGTTTACTCCATCACAAACCCAAATATTGAAGGAGAAAAAAGATCTCTACCTAGACCTAGGATTAAATCAAATTTCGGCATTGCAGCCATCCCTACGAGGCAAGTAAAGGCATGGATTAAAGCTCAAACTAGGGTTGTACGAAGCCTCAAAACAAATACGAACTGTATCTAAAAATGATCTAAAAACAAGTATGAAAAATTATTGCGCTCAATCGCCTTAGAGTCGTGCGACAAATTACTCACAAATCACCAACCTGGATGCGGCAGCCCGTGCGACGAGGACGAGGAAGCTCCGGACGGCGATGTACCTGAGCGCCGTTCAGTTCGTCTTTCGAACCAGAGCTCCTTTGTTGCTGCCCTGACAGTTTGGACTGGGCTCGCTCAGCCGAGTCGGAGCAATTTTGGTCCGGCCCAAACCGGGTGCCAATCGTACCAGCCCATTAGGCCATGACTCGAACAGAGACAGAACCTGATCTGTTTACGTTAAGGTTAATTGCAAGTTCCACCCATAAGTTGCTTCTAGTTTGATATTTCTCCCCATAAGTTCGTTTATTGCAAAAACCACCCCACCCCAGTTTTGTTGCAAAAACACCCCAATTCCCATACACTCTCTCAAATAGGCTCAAAAATGCCACGATAATACAAGTTTAGCTCATATCTCGCACTTGTGTACGGTAATAGTGGGACCGTCAAGTTGCTATGTTCAGCTACAGTTATAGACGTTTAAAACACAAATTAAACAGTGAATTTTAGTGCGATAGGTCCACAACAGTATAAGATACGACCCAATTTCAAAACTCAGCTCGTGCTAAATTAATCGACTCATGTATTCAAGCTCAATGGTAAAATTTTGAGCCTATTTGAGAGAGTACATGAAAACCGGGGTGGTTTTTGCAACAAAACTAGGGTGGGGTGGGGTGTTTTTTTGCAACAAACGGACTTATGGGGGGAATATCAAACTAGAGGCAACTTATAGGGTGGAATTTGCAATTAAGCCTTACGCAAATAAAGAGAAGTTGTGCCAAATAAGAAATTCTGCAGCAGTTTTTTAGTTGAGCAGAGTCCTAGATAAAATTGTCACCTCAATAATAAGAATTATAAAATTGTGCCAAATTAAGGTTTGAGCCTACTTGTACTATGGGATTCTGACACTTGGGGCTTTTCGCCAAAAAAAAAAGAAAGAAAAGAGAAAAAGGGAAACTGAGTATATATTGCTACAAACTTCCACTTTGAAAACAAGTAGGAGTAAGTAACTCCTATACAACAGTGAAAAATCTCACTTGCAAGTTGAAAGTTGGAAATTTGAACTATCAACCTACAAATCTTAATTTCTTAGAGACTTGCATAGGTAAATTTGATCAAAGAGTGTAACGCATCCAGGTCCTTCAACTTCATAAATTCTCACAGAAGTCAATAAGCTCCTGCTTATGGATGTTTAGATCCGTAATCTATTTAATATAAATAAGCAACCTAAGATAAGATCCATGCTCCAACCCAACACACAAAAAAAAAACTTTGCTCGCACAATTTGAAGGCTTCACACGATATTGATATCTTTCCATCCTCCCATAATCAGTGACCTCTTGCTCGCAACCCCCGGGTTCCAATGTGGCATGCGAAATGGCCGATTGGCAACGCATTTTGTAACAGAAATAGAAATATCATAAGACGAGACGTTCAGAAATTTGATAGAAATCCTGCAAAAATCCTACGAATTATATTCAGTATCGACATGCCACCTCTTCCCACGCTACCAAGTGCGACGTGTGAATCACTGAATCGTGCTGGTCCAACACAAACACTGGCGGAGCCAGTAAGGGTCAGCCTTGTAAAAAAAACTGAAGATAAGCAATCATCCATGCATCAACACACGTTTTCTGCTTTCCCCCCAAAAACACACGTTGTCTGCTTCATTTTGCTTGAAACCACCTTCTGTTGGACGAATAGATAATTATAGTAGGATGCTTGCCGCTTCTTTGGCTCCTATATCCCGACGTTTTACGGAGCACTTGTATTTGTCATTAGCTTGTTTATAACCTTGCCTAATTGGTCCCCCTACACTTGGGGTCTGGCTCCGCCACTGGTCACATAAAGGAACAATTTAACATACTTGGGTCTCCTCTATAATCGGCATTGTGTCCCCAAAAACAAATCAGGGCTACACCTACCTGCTCAGCGCCCTCGATTTGTTTAAGCAACGCTTGTCGGGTCGAAAGGTTCATCAATTGCATTCTCACCACGCCATAACCTAATGCATCCCCATCATCATGCTCATGCGGTTCCCAACGGTATGAATGATCGATTCATCAAGCACTAAGACGGGAAAATTATGGACACACGCGTGGTGCCGATCTTGTCGTTCATTTCGACCCATGCATACGTACGCGTGGACCGGCTCTAAATTCCAGCCATCTTCTCGAGCAATCCAACATGCTCGATGCTGATGACTTGCGGGAATCCCAGGATGGCAGTGTAGTCGCTACCCGTATACGAGCTAGATGTGCAAGAGACAAGAAGCAAGTCAACGTTGCATGTGCGGGGAATTTGCACTTGTTAGAGAGTAGTAGTTGATAGTTTGATACCGCCATTGTTCCATTTTTCATAGATCACTCTTCGATTCCTCATGCCTCAATTCTGCTTCCTATAGTTCGACACCATCAGTGGAACAACCTAGCGTCCATCACTGAGTAAAATGAGTAAGTTGATTAACGCGTTTCTTCACCCTATAAAAGAAGAACAACTTTTTGTCTCACGCTGATCCAACGGCTCAAAATCCTAGCCTCCTCGAGACTTCTCCACCTGATACATGTTTTAGAGCGTCCCTAATGGTAAAGTCAGCTAAGAGGTAACAACTAGCTTTTGCAAAGATTTGAAGAGGAGTCGGGTCCATGTTTAGGTCTCTCATTTTTCTTAGAGGTTGCCTCTTGAAGAATAGTTAGCTGCATTTTCTCTCTTCTTTTCTTCTAATAAACAATTCTAAAAGTTAGCTTAGAGACGACCATTGAGGACGCTCATAGGAACTCAACTGGTTGGGGGTGTTGATGCACGTCTAAATCACTTTGGTTTGATTTGTGTTTGACGTGCTTTCAGGTGTCTACTGTTTCTAATAGAAAAAAGGCCTTTAGCACATGATATAAGTTTATGCGTGTTGAACTACCAAAGCATGCCACTCTGTTATCTTAATCAAATAAGAATGCCAACACCCTCACTACTATTTCTATTTTCCTTCCACCCAATTCAAACATACAGCCGACAACCTTTTTTCTTCTACAAAGCCATAACATGACCACAAGAACTACGCTACCAGCAGAAAGAACAACACCATTAGAAAACAAGAAGGTTGCTTCCAAATGCAGCCAGAAACATGGAAGAAAGTTCTAAATCAAAAATGGCCATCCACGGTGGCATTTGTCGGCTTATAATTAGCTCTTGTTATCCTTTTGCCAAGGGAACAGGTCATTAGGCCCTGAAAAGAGCGAGCACTGCCCCTTCGAGCACCAGCACTTGGGTCAACCGTAGCCGTAGGATCCACTTTCGCTGTGGAAACCAGGTGGTTGTTGTATTCCAGGTTCTTGTCCTGAGGAACAGGGCAAGCCTCACAGGAGACATTAGGCCCACATTAGGAGGATTCATGGCTAATTGCCCTTCTATTTTGAATCTGTTGTGTACCTTTCTCCTTATTTAGTTCCCAAGTGCCACAAACGCAGCAGGGTAATGCCCAGAATGTGGAAACCTCCGGATCGGTGATTTTAATTCATGCTCAAAAATAAACTAAAAATCTTTGTTATAACAACATCAATTAAAAACCGGAGAGAGTAAGTCAAAAACTCAGTGCTACAAATCAATGTATATACAAAGACAATGTATATATAGAGAAAACAATTTTTTTCTCAGGTTAGGTTATCTACATTTGGACCGTTTGTTGCTTGATCCGACGGCCCAGGACACCTACAGGCTGAAGACCCTCACACGTGTGCATTGCTTCCACTTGGCACGAAGTTAAAGAGAACACAAGTACTGCTGCATATTTTGTGGAGTGATACTTTGATACCGCCGTTGTTCCATTTTTCATAGATCTCCACTCTATTACAAAACAATGGTACTGTTAACCCAGAATGTGAGAGATGTATCTTCGATTCCTCATGCCTCAATTCTGCTTCCCATAATTCGACACCATCAGTGGAACAACCTAGCGTTCATCACTGAGTAAATGAGTAAGTTGATTAACTAGTTTCTTCACTCTATAAAAGAAGAACAACTTTTTGTCTGACGCTGATCCAACGGCTCAAAATCCTAGCCTCCTCGAGAGTGTTGGGGGTGTTGAGATGCATGTCTAGATCGCTTTCAGGTGTCTATTGCTTCTAGTAATAAAAAAAAGGCCTTTAGTTTGTCATAGAGTTAGAAGAACACATGATATAAGTTTATGCGTACGTGTTGAACTAACAAAGCATGCCACTCTGTTATCTTAATCAATTAAGAATGCCAACACCCTCACTACTATTTCTATTTTCCTTCCAACGAATTCAAACACACAGCAGACAACAGACAGACATGGACCTTTTTTCTTCTACAAATCCATAACATGAACACAAGAACTACGCTACCAGCAGAAAGAACAACACCATTAGAAAACAAGAAGGTTGCTTCCAAATGCAGCCAGAAACATGGAAGAAAGTTCTAAATCAAAAATGGTCATCCTTGGTGGCATTTGTCGGCTTATAATTGCCACAGCTCTTGCCTCTTGTTATCCTTTTGCCAAGGGAACAGTTCATTAGGCCCTGAAAAGAGCGAGCACTGCCCCTTCGAGCACCAGCACTTGGGTCAACCGTAGCCGTAGGATCCACTTTCGCTGTGGAACCAGGTGGTTGTTGTATTCCAGGTTCTTGTCCTGAGGAACAGGGCAAGCCCCACAGGACACATTAGGCCCACATTAAGAGGATTCATGGCTAATTGCCCCTCTATTTTGAATCTGTTGTGTACCTTTCTGCTTATTTAGTTCCCAAGTGCCACAAACGCAGCAGAGTAAAGCCCAGAATGTGGAAACCTCCGGATCGGTTTGGATTTTAATTCATGAGGTTATAATAATTTTATTTAATCTCAAAAATGAACTAAAAATCTTTGATCTAATGACATCGATTAAGAACCAGAGAAAGTGCGTCAAAAACTTGGTGCTACAAATCAATAATGTACTATATATAAAGACAATGCATATATGAGAAAACAATGATTTTTTTCCTCGGGTTAGGTTATCTACATCTGGACCGTTTGTTGCTTGATCCGACGGCCCAGGACACCTACAGGCTGAAGACCCTCACACGTGTGCATTGCTCCCACTTGGCACGAAGTTAAAGAGAACACAAGTACTGCTGCATATTTTGTGGAGGAGCAAACTTTTTAACCATGACACGAACAGACAAGCTTTCGTCCTCAAAAGCAGCAACAATGGTGAACGCCTAATTAAGTGATCAAAGACCTGGCGTTTAGTCTTGAGAACGACGACACGCTCGCGCGCGTGGAGGTTAAGCTCGTCTCGAGAGAACTGCGTTGCCTGGTCACCGGCGTTGGGCTTGACGGCAAAGGACAGGACAGGAGTGGCAAGTATGTGTTGTTTAAGCTCCGGGAAGAGGCCAAGGCAGAGATTTTCTATGAGATGTGTTCAAATTTTTGTCACGATGTCCAACAAATCTGTGGTTGTCTGAATCTCTTCACATTAATCTTCAGAGAAGTCCAGGGTGCATGCATGGTGCATCACCTTTATATGTACATGATGCACGTTAACCTGCATGCATGGTGCTTAAGCTTCTTCAGAGATGAATCATGAATGTTCTGTTGCAAGTTTTTCCTTAACCAAACTTTCAGTTGCAGGACGGAGCAGAACCATAAAGTGTGAGATGTGACTTGTTACACCTGCCACCTTGCATTCAATAGGTTGCAGATCGTGCCAGGCATCCTATGGATTTCTGCATCTGTATTTTTTTCCTTTTTTTCTGAATCATCAAGGGAACAGTAGCAATTCAGGTTGACAATGAATGTGAGATTCAGGGAGTGCAGAATAAAGCAACGAAATCCACAGGGTGCATTGTACTAAATGCATTCAGGAAATGAGGTGCAATCTACAGGTCAAAATAGGACCAGCGCATATTACTGTTCAACAGCTAACACCGCAGCAGCCATTAGATTTTGTAGTACCGTTTTTCTTGTGTTTCCATCTATACCAGCAGAAACCAGAAACAGCTATTGGGTGCAAAAATAGTTTATAAAGCAGCTTTCCAAATAATAGAGAGTAGAGACAATACATTTAAAACAAAAAAAGCTGTTGTCCGTCGATCACAACCAGACGGCAAAGAACATGAGGAGCATAAACCAATCTTTGCAAGAGACATGTTCATCCCAAAGCAAAAAAATGCTTGGAAAGTAATATAGAAAAGAACATCACTTTCCTAGAGTATCAGCATCCGTACATAATCATAACCTCTAACGACTCTTATCAGAGGCAAGCAAGAAATTAGAAAAAAAGTACACCTTATGATGTTTTCTTGCATGGTAGAAGTCGTTGTGAACAGTAAAAGGGAGATGATCCTGTGTACTCCTGTAAAGTAGGATGAACAGAGCTAAGAGCAGAAATGTTACTGTTTATAGCAAATACTAGTACTACCAATACCTCTCATTTTATAATATGAACAATATCGCCACAAACATTCGTTTACTTTTACCTAATCATTGTCTATTTACTGTAGAAACTTTTCTTTGTGTTAAAAATATTATGGACTCTTTAAAAATGTACAATACTATTAAATGTTTAATGACAATTTTATTAACAAAATGTCACAAGTATCTCAAAGAAATAAAAAAATGAACGAATTTTTACATTAACAATTAAACAAAAATGGAGGTTTGTACTAAGGCCTCCTTTGGATTTGGATTGGGATTCGTTTTTCCTTAATCCTGTGTTTTTCATGTGAAATTCTGGGAAATTCATGCGAAGAGCGCCTTATTTGTTCTAGTAATGAAACAATTACTCCTAGTTGTGTATTATTTCTAGAACTTATAGCCAAAACCTTTTTTTTTTCTCTCTTAGATCCAATGCTTCAGTTCCAGTAGACCATCATTGGCAGTATTGAAACCTCTCTACAGTAACTGAGCATGAACTCCCTCCCGTCGACCTCCTCGTCCGCCTCTATAAGACAAGCAAGCAAGCGGACAGAGCAGAGCGGCAAAGAAAGGCCAAACACCCGCCGTCGCGATGCCTCCTTCCCTGCACCCTCCCGCCCCGCAGTCCCACAAGCTGAAGCGGCGCCACCACCCGGCCGCCATGGCCAAGAAGGG